>JAPYYA010003347.1:0-12968 GCA_028533165.1 Leontopithecus rosalia | reverse complement strand
CTCTTGTTTACAAGACATAATGAGGGATTTGAAATATGTAAAAATAAACATGAGAAGCTAAAATGTTCTTCCATCATAAGCTTAAAGGGAAAAAACTAAAAACTTTAAAAAAAAAAAGACCAAAAAGTACATATATATATATATATATATATATATATATACACACACACACACACACATATATATATATATATATATACACATATACATATAAATATATATTTTAGATGAAGACTAACTCTGGGAGCATTTAACAGTGTTTTTTGTTTCTGTTTTTAACATTTATTTTCCTGCTTTAAAATTTGCAAGCATTCTCAGGAATTCTAGGGTAGGAAGCCAGTTTTTTGAAGATGGTTTATTTAACCGTATCTTATCCTAGATAGATGGCTGTTTCTTTCCTGTCAATAAACTTTTACAAGTTCCTGAAACTTCAAAAAGTTTAAACGATTTTTACTTAAAAAAAAATGTAAAAAGAAAAGTCTCCAAACATTATTGTCATACTGGGGAATCACACATTTTAAAACACATAGAAATATTTTTTAAAAATTATCAATTTAGCAGCAACAGGTTAATTCATTATCTTAAAAATATGGGAGAAGGATTAAGCTTTGTAAAGCTCAATCATGGATTCGTTTGAAATTGTGTGTAGTTAATGGGAGAGTGTTTGGTGTACATAGATGAGAATGCCATCACTTTGTTCCTTTCCATTTAAGACTGAACTGAAATCCCCACTAGTAATTTTTATTTTTTTAAAGGAACCCTTCTCCCTGTCCCCACAACCCCAGCAACTAAAGAATGAAAGGAAGGAAGGAAGAAACAACAGCTTAAAAAAAAAAAGTAACTCTAATTTGTAAAATAGTACAGTTGGATTGCTGAGAATCTATGTAAAGAGTTAGGAAATATAGGTTAATAATTTTTGGAACAAATTTTAAATATAGGCATTACTAGAGGAAAATTATCTATGGACTGTTCTATTAATGAAGAATGTCTGTCTTACCTCCGTTTGTTATGGGAGGAGGAGAAAATATAGAAGAATCTAATAAGGAACAAGCTATTTTACTTTTTTAGCTCCCAGCTACTGTTGTGCTCGTTTTAATTGCTGTTTTGAAGATCTGCTGCTTAATTATACCCATCCCTTAGCCGGAGATGTGGAGTGTTTCCTTTCAGTTTTTGGTGATGTTGAATTCTTTTGTATTCCCTCCTGGGGCCAGGGGTCAGAATTCCCAGGCATGACCACAGCTTCTTTTAAACATTAAGCTTCCCAGTGGGAAAGAAACTCCAGCTTGACAGGTAAAGGGAGTGGGTGGGGTTGCTGCCTGCAATTTCTCTAAAACCGCTTTAGTGCCTTCGTACATACACCCAGACATCCTGAGCAGGGCGGGACGCATGCATGTGTGTGTGTGGTCCAGTCACTCCACAAATGTAAGATACTCGCCTAGAAAGGAAATTGGAGTGGTTCTGGACAGGCCCCAAAGGCAGTGGGCTAAATTTAAAATAAACAAACAAATGTCAAGTAAGCTAAATAGGCTTTTATGTCTCAATAATGTAGAATGCCAAGTTCCTTCCTTGTGTCGTGCGCCCTCCATTACCGTGCATTGACTTCTCCGGGTGTGTAATTGTGACAACCGCAGTGATTTGGAAAGTCTCTTCATGTTGGGCCAATAGAAAGGGGTTCCTGTTGTTCTGCTCTTGTCCTTTGCCTCCTCCCCTTTTCCCCCAGACCTCTCCCTTCTTTTTGTTAGCTTGCTGGGAGCTTTGCTTTACTGGTTGGCAGTGACCTAAGAATGGGATATGGTGCGGATATCATGAGAGAGAGAAGCTCTTTCCATGGTATTCTTTGGCAAGAGCCATGTCTACTAAGAGGTTAGGTGACTTCAGTACGCTTAGAAAATTCAGTGAGAGTGCCTTCTCTTCCACCACACTCTGGCATAGATACAGGCTTGCTGGTCACCTCTCATTACATAGATTTATTTTTAAAACATTTTGATTATGTTAATTTGAGCTTGCTTTTTTTTGTTTTTTTCACTAGGTCTTTTTAAAACACTTGATGACTAGTGGCTAGAGATGTGTACAACCCTTGAACATCACAAACTTCGTTTCTCCCTACCACATGAGTAACCAAAAGAAAAGAAGCACCGATAGTGAAAGGGGTGTCTCACATCAGATAGAGGACCCCTACTGTCAGTTAGATCCAGTGCCGCAACCTAACTTTAGGGGTTGAAAAAAGTTCAGCTCTCTGAGACACTGTGAAGAAATGGATGGCTCATGGAACATCTCTGGTCCCTCAGTCCTTACCCCTGTACATGTTTCATTTACAACATTCACAGGAGTTAACTAAGCAATGTTGCAAAGTAAGGTTCCAAACCAAATTATTTAATCAGTGTCCCCACAATAAACCATTATCCATCTATCGCCAGTTAGTTTTATTTATAGCAATTTGATTTTCTAGTAGTATGGCTCCTGTTCTAAGAATTTTCCCACCCCTTCTGACATGAATGTAGCATAAGTTAGCAATCGGTTCTTCCAAAATTCTGTGGGTTGATTATAGCATATATGATACACAAGAGGAAAAAGAAAGAAGATAAAACTCCTGCATGAGCATTTGGAAGCACCTTTATCAATACATATATCTTGCGGAAACTTAAAGTTCATGGGCTGTTAACTTTCTGCAAATATTCACTCATTTTTACTACTAATTTTGGAGGGGGTTGTGATTTTTGTAGGGTAAACAGCCAGATTCCATTTGACCTCAAATGCTGTGTACTTTTTAATTTCATGTTTTATATTCTGCCATCTTGCCTCTTCTGTAAAACAAAGAAAATGTCTGCATGCTGAACAAAATGCTTACGCCAAGCCTGTTTTTCCCTGCAGAGTAAACAGGATGTATTCAGCGAACTTAGCTGTAATAGCCATCTCTAAGATTAGGGAACAATTGAGTCTTTATATAGAAAAGATCCCTTTTTTCCCCATCTTCAGAGTTAAAATTCAACATTTAAAGCTTTATAGGTTATTGTTTTAGATTTGAGATTTTTGGTTTTAAGTATCTATAAGGTCTTCTGTAAGTATCTGTAAGTTTTTAGCTGGTTAAAAAAAATCAAACTTTCCTCTCCAGTGTTTTGCCAAGTTTTATCACACTTCATGTGTATGCATTAACTACACCTCTTAGTGTTACTGCAAAAAAAAATCCTTGTTCTTTAGTTGTGTTTTTCCTCCTGTGTGTGTACAGCTACGGCCACGTGATAATGCAGATGAAAATATTCTAGCCTGTGTGTACACAATGAATTGTCAGTCTTCAGACCTCATGGTCATTGAGAAAATAGGGACCCACAACCCCTGCTGCACGCCACATCCTACCCCCTTTGTCTGCAACTACAGGGAGTCCTGCCAGGGAGTCAAGAAGCACATAAATATACATAATGCTGTTGAGGACATCGTCATTCTGTAAGAAAACAGAATATTATCTAGATTTCCAGAGTTGGCGCACACCCTGTGATATGGTCTATGGCCAGGGCCAAAGGTGTGTATGTTTTCAGAAATGGTCCCTATGTGTCAATGATACTGTTTTTTTTTCCTCGATCTTAAATTTGACAAGGGGGGTGGTAATATCACATTCTTTAGACTTGAAATAATACAGCTCCAAGAATCTGCGAAACATAGTAATAACTTAATAAAATTCAACATCGACCCTCCCTCACCTGCTCACCATCCCTCCCTACCCCATGCCTCTGAAGAAAGGGGCTGTGAACATCTACAGGGTGGTAAAGGGGGAACACTGGACAGGGAGTGGAGAGCTACTCCTCCAGCAGCTCAGCACCCACACTGCCCTCATGCATGTGGCCCCCGGGACCAGATCCCTAGTGATTGTGGCATACCCCTAACATGAGTAGTTTTTAAGCTGTCAGTCTCGTCGCAACCTCCTGCCGCCACCCAAAAAATTAACGAAAGTTGCAGAATCTGCCACTGTTTGCCTCAAACAATTTAAATCGTTCCCTCTTGAATTAGCTATATACCTGAATTTGTTTTTAACAAGAAACTGTACATGGCCAGGACAGATAGTACCTTGGCCAAGGGGTCTTTGCAAAGCTCAGTCACCAGTTCTTCACTGTGACCAATGCTTGTTTTGTTCATGGGAGGGGAATGATCAGATAAATAGGTAAAGAGAATTCTGTGTTAAATAAAAAAAGAAATAGTGTCCATTTAAAGCACTTGGGGCCTCAGCTTCGTTTTCAAACTATAAATCATTGCTTTGGAAATAAATTCCCAATTGTACTTGACCCATGTCTAGCCAATATCAGTAAGTTTCAAAGGCAAGAATGATTAAAATATATATATGTGTATAAGTTGGGATGGTTTTTTTTTTGTAGTTGTTGTTGTTTTCAGAAAGGGAAATTTCTCTACTGCTCACAGTGAGCAGTAAAAGAAAGTTGTCGAAGTGGCTTATGATGCTGTCGTAGCAGAGCTGTGAAAGGAAGTGCTTTTCTTTCCCTCCTACCCTCCAGAATCTGGCATTCCTTCTCCTTTGGCTACTGAAAGGTGTGCACAGCTCCCAGGGGGGTGGGTGTAAAAGTTGACTGGCGGCGAGATGGAACGGCCTTACTGCCAGAACTAGCCCCACAGCAGAGCTTTACAGAGAGGAGGACAGTATATCCTATGTGTGTTCACCAAAAATGGAAAAAGTGGGTATTTATGCAAAACAAAATAAAAACCTTTGGAACCCTTTCAGAAGTGACCTACCTTTTAAAGGTAGTATAGTCTCTCACCAAGTGATGCATTTTAGTGTGACACACCTCTTGCCAGAAATTTGGGGATAAGATAGAACACGTGTTTAAAACACCATCCACCCCCCTTTTTTAGTTTTGTCTAAGGAATTACTTAAGTATAGTATTTCTGAATGTGCCTTTGTGAGTACAGAGACTGTCTGTTTTCAGAAGAGGCTATCCATTGGATACAAACGAAAAGATGGTCAGCTTAAGTCTTTAGGGAAGTCACAGTTTCTCCTGGAAAGTCCCAGGGGCAGCTGTTGAGATTTCATTAGCATCAATATTACACAGTGTACATTGTGTGGAAGAGATTCTGGGTCTATGGGGAGGAGACAGTTAGGGGACAGTGCACAGGTGCTGCAGACCCACGTTAGTCCAAGAGCGCAGGTTTATACACCTGCATTCCCTAGTTTTCTCTGTGTGTATGTTTGTGCTCATGCAGCTGTGGCTGTTTTATTGTTTTTCTGTAAGCACTGGAGAATTGAAATATGGTGATACTTGTGACACATTTATGCACGTAAATGAGGCATTTTCCAGCTTCTGCCGTGTGCAGAGCAGGCAGCACACTTTTACCCTTTGAGTCTGTGTCCTGAGGTGGCCATTCTGTTCCCACATGGGTGTCATGTCATGTTGTTGTTGATGCAAACAGGGTATAACACACAAGGAAAAGGGTTTTGAAGAGTTAAGATTGAAGCACTTGAGAAATGAGAAAATTCTGCAATCATGTTTTATTTCTTCAGAGCTATGATAGTTTAACACAGAAGTCTGCAGTGTCTCTTCATTTGTTTTTATGTTTTAAACAATATCACCTCTTCTTCCCACTCCTGTCTTCTAAAGAAATACCAAGCAAATGCTAAGGGCCATTTCCATGATTCCTCAGAACTCCCCCAAAGAGGAAGACAGTCCCTCCCGCTAGATTCCTTCAGCTTCATTCAGGAAGACACAGGGAGGAGAGATGCTGCTTCTGCTCTTTGCTCTAATTCTTCTCTCATGGCCTTGAATTATATTATTATGCAAATGTGAATTTTGATACTGAATTTAAGAAGAGGTTGGATTTTCTGTTTTCAAAAAAAAAAGTCCCACATGCGGTCATCGTCGCTTCTTTATGTTGTAAGGTGAATTTGTAACTATGCATTCTTGAAAAGTGGGGGGAGGAGAGGGCAGAAAGGGGAAGGGAGTGGCTTTGTATCCTGTTCTCCAGTTTCTGTGTCCATGGTGTCCCCGTGTCCTGGAGGGGAAGGGGAGCAAGAGACTATGTGGTAAGGTCAGCACAGCGAGGTAGAAAGAGACCTCCGAGTCCTCTTGCCACTGTTGCGGGCAGGTCTGATGGCCAGGTTAAATTCCAGGGGACCTGCAGTTCCTGTCCACCATTGTGGCTCGGGATTCTTGATCCTAGCCATGCAGTGTTAATCCAGGGCAGCAGTGGAAGTCCACAGGCTCCAGTGTTCTCTGGAAAAAGTACTCATCCTGTCCTGAACTCAGAACCTTCGCGCTCAGGAAACCACGCCTCACTCGTGCTGACCTGAAAGTTCATCTTTAGGTCAATTTTGAAAAACTCCTCCTCCTCTCTCTTTTTTTAAATATTTCTTTCTTCCTTTGTAATCATTTTTAAGCGAACTTACTCTTAGTTATAAGGAACTGTCCTGCTCTGTGGGGAAGAGGGCTGTTGCTTGGCAGGCAAGAAAGTTTCCTCTTCCCTACCCACCATCCCTCTCTCTGCTCCCCTTACATTTGGCAGGCTGTATGAAGCCAGTGAGTGTTCGACAGGGGAGGCCTGCATGCAGTCCCTTCTTCATCCTAACAATTCCTTTGTTGACCTTGCCTGCGATAAATCATGGCACCTGCATTGCTCTGGTCTAGGCATTATTTGCAACACACAGTATCGTAAGTGAGAGATTGTTCTGCCTATATTCAGTGTTTTCCATGCAGCAGTTCTTGTTGTTGATGTTCACAGTACTGTAACGAGTAACAGACTTGATCACAGTCTCCTCATGCCTGTGAGTGGCTGCGCAGGCATGATCTTATCAGGGTTCCAATCTGTTAGATTGCCTTTAAACAAAAGACAAAAAAATAAAATCCTGACGTTTCAACTGTCTCACACAAAATAATACCTCGAGGTACATTTCCCTCTGCAATGTAAACCCTTAACTCCTCTCTCCCTTCTGACATCAGTGGATTATCCTTTTTAAAATATGAACATGTAAATAGCAGGATAACTTTAAAAAACTTTTTCTTTGCTGTGAAAGTAACCCTAAAATACGTTTTCTTTTTGTTGTTGTTTTTTGTTTTTAAGCCATCAGAAGTTTCAGATCTTTCTCTTTCATGTTGAAGAAGAAAGAGCAGAGATGGTTGGGGGAGTGGGTTTGCACTTGTGGTAGAGGTTTGTTCTCTCCATTGCCTCCCACACAGTGACAGCAGACCAGTATCTAAACCCTGTCTTGTCCGAGCCCGGTGGCTCACACCTGTAATCCCAGCACTTTGGGAGGCCGAGGCAGGTGGATCACCTGAGGTCAGGAATTCAAGACCAGCCTGACCAACATGGTAAAACGCCATCTCTACTAAAAATACAAAAATTAGCCAGACACAGTGGCATGTGCCTGTGGTCCCAGCTGCTCTGGAGGCTGAGGCAGGAAAATTGCTTGAACCTGGGAGACGGAGGTTGCGGTGAGCTGAGATCACGCCACTGCGCTCCAGCATGGGTGACAGAGCGAGACTTCAACTCAAAAAAATAAAGTTAAAAAAAAAAAAACCCTCTCCTAAAGAGCTGCCATCTCTTCCAGCAATCCAGTGCCAGGGCGAGGAATGTCTGAATTTCTCTCTTCCAGAAGATCCATCCCCTCCAGAGACTCCAGAATGTTCTCCACACAAGACCTGGAGGTCTTAACCTTTCTTGTTTCAAACACACATACACATCCCTTGAGTAACTCAGTATCATTTTGTAGTTCACAGAGGGATTTAGTCCCTGGAATTTTGGTTTGCGCTTTAGAATCCATAGCCTTGTCACTTTGTGATGATCTGGAAATGTACTGATTTCTTACTTAGGAGGAAACTTGTGTAAGGAGATGTACAGACCACCTTGAAAGCCATGTGCATCCTCAGCGCTTCCCCCTCCATGAGGCTCAAAGCTGGCGTTAAGTGGAGGGAAATGCTTTTAACAAATGCTGCTAGTGTGGATCTGTCAGCTAGTGCTTGCCTAGATCTGGGCACCCGTGAGGCAGGGTTGGAATGGATCATTTTGAACTGCTTCTTTGCAGACACCCCCTTTGCCCCCATCTTTAAGATAAACCCTTTACTAGTCAAGAAGCCCTTTTCAGTTGGATCTCACTGACCTTGTATAGTGACGACTTCCTTTGAAGGAAGAAGCTTGATTATAAGTGCATGCATATTATCTGCCTCCTTCTGATTTGGGCACTGCCGACCTTGGACTTTTATTTATTTTGTTTATCTGGAGGCCCTTTTTCTATCAGTCTCCCTCTGATCCCTCATGGGTTCTGCCTGCCCTTACATCTCTTATACAATGCTCCTAAAGGGCTTTGCTGATCTCTGCACTTCTTTCCTGGGACACTCCCCCCACCACCACCGTTTGCACACACCAGTGACCAAAGTGTATGCAGTGATCTCACAGAAGACATCAAAAATGGTGCATGCACCGTGAATGTGCTGAGACACGTGCACAAGATTCTGCACCCTTGGCCTTAATCTCAGTGTGACTTAAGGTGCAGGAACATTTTTAACAGGTTTAAAAAAAAAAAAAAAAAAACCTTCTGGGAGGAAAAAAATAAAAAGCAGATACAACAGCTCAACTGTGCCCACTCCTAACTCTCCACTATGTGCTTATAACTTCACATTCTGTGCCCACGCCCCTCCCACCTCATCCCTGTTTTGCGTAACCAAAAAACACAACAAAAGCAACCTGAGGAGAGGTTTCTGGACTATTTTATCTGTCTCCATTTAGATGGAGATATAAATGCTGCTTTGGGTTCCATAATCCTAGGGGGCTATGTTTACATAGTAAAATACATCCTACCAAATCAGGAAACAGTGAATATTGGGAGTCACTTCACAGAGACGCAAGAGGACCTGAGGGGCGTAGCAGAGGAGGACAGGTAGAGAAGTACCATTTTAATTATTTGTGATTTGTGGCTCCCTTCCTCCTCCCCTCCTCCCTTCACGTCTCTTTGCCCCCTTTAGACAGAAGGTGCAGAAAAGGGCATCAAAAAGAGGCTGGATTTTTTTAAAAGGCAGCTTTCCAACTTTGCACACAAACAGGTAACAGGAAGGTACAGCAAAAATCCTCTCAACTGAAACACTGTCCGAAGAAACAAAACCTGTAAAAATGACTAATCAGCTGCACATATTGATGCTCTCTGCAAGTTACCTATAAGTGTTTTGTTTTTTTCTTATACTTGAAATCGCTTTTATGATATTATTTTGGTGGCTTTCTTTTCTCTCTTTGATGGGCAATCGAGAAGGTAGATGATGGGATTTAAGGATGAATGGGGGGAGAAAAGGGAGGATGTGGCATTGTCTTTTTTTTTTTTTTAACATAGAGGTTGAATCGAACTCCCATACGTTGAAATTGCTCCTCATATTACTGGTTTTACATGGACACAGAAACTAGGCACTTTAGAGGTGCACTTGCATGGCAGGCTGGGCCCCCCTTTTCTATATTTTATTTTCCTTTTTAGTATAGTGGTACTTAAAATCACTGGTTCACTTAAACAAACAATAAAATGTTAAACTCTACTAATGTACAAATAAGCTGAAAAGTTGCATTTTATGTGTATTTTTTGCCATAGCAGGTACTGTATTTCTCATGCTGGATTTCAAAAAAAAAAATTATCAAAAACAAACAAAAAAAAGTAAAGGGTGGTGTTTTATTGGATTGTGACAGGTTGAGTAATAAGGAATTAAGTCGTCGTCATTTCATTAAAACTGAGAGATGATGTAATGCATATATAAGAGTTTTCTGAAGGGTTTTTTTGGGCTTTTAAACAGCTTATTTTTGTTTTTGTTTAGTTTTTTTATTTTATTTTATTTTGGAAAGATATGATTGTATTATGTGCAACTCAGTTGCTTACATTATAACTACAAAATATTTTTGGGTTCCTGGAAAAAAAAAAAAGAAAAAAGACTAATAAATGTGTTTGGCTGCTAAGCATTTACTATTGTGGTTCCTGTTTCGTTCTGCCAGTTTAATTCGCTCATTTGTTGACTGTTTATATATTGTTTTCCAGTTCTTCTCTCCCTGCTCCACATGTAAACGCTGTCAGAAATTCAGCATTTGAATTTGGGCCGCAAATGTGTCTATCTTGTCATGTTTTGTTGTTAGGGTTCTCGGGTTGGTTTGTGCTGCTCGCCACCAGCCCCAGTGCTGAACGTGGTTCTGCCACAGTGCACGTTCAAATTCTTTAAAAGAAGCTGATGTTCTCCTGCCTTTGGCTGTTGTCTTGTTTAATCCTAATTTGCATTTGGAATGAGAGCAGGAGAAGAGAGAAGACAGCTGCCTAGAGTTCTGCTGCACCCCACTGCTGCGGTGCCCAGAGATGATAACCCGCGAGTTAGCTTTGTCCAGCAAATGCCACGCGGAGTGCCCCTCTGCCCTGCTTCGGGTGCTGCAACACTTCAGAGGAGCATGATAACCATAACCATTGGGCTAGGTTTTCCCCAGCTCTGATTTATTTGTGGTTAGCTGTTCAAACAGAGACTGTTAGATAAGCAATTGTGAAGCAACTGTAGAATGGCAAGAAGAAGAATGGACAGGAACTAATATTTGCTCATTTCCAGGTACTTTTGTATCTGATTTTATTCTCACAATGCTGTGAGAAAGATCATTAGGAAGCTGAGGCTCGGAATTCTTTTTCTTTTTTTCTTTTTTTTTTTGAGACAGAGTCTCACTCTCTCACCCAGACTAGAGTGCAGCGGTGCAGTCTTGGCTCACCACAACCTCTGCCTCCCGGGTTCAAGCAATTTTCTTGCCTCAGCCTAATGAGTAGCTGGGACTACAGGCACATGCCACCATATCTGGCTAGTTTTTGCGTTTTTAGTAGAGACGGGATTTCACCATGTTGGCCAGGCTGGTTTCAAACTCCTGATCTCTGGTGATCTGCCTGCCTCAGCCTCCCAAAGTGCTGGGATTATAGGCATGAGCCACTGCTCCCAACTGACTCAAAATAATTAGCCAATAGAGGTTTCTTACTTTAAGCTGAGTGCTACTCTAAGCGTGTGATGTATATGCATTCTGTTAACTGAAACTCATTGTCAAAGGTGAAACCAAACTAGGAAACCAGATTGGATTCAAAAGTTATACCAAGGCCGGGCACAGTGCTCATGCCTGTAATTCCAGTATTTTAGGAGGCCAGGGTGGGCAGATCACTGGAGGTCAGGAGTTCAAGACCAGCCAAGCCAACATGGTGAAAAACCCCATCTCTACTAAAAAATACAAAAATTAGCTGGGTGTGGTGGTACACGCCTGTAATCCCAGCTACTCAGGAGGCTGAAGCAGGAGAATCTCGTCAACCCAGGAGGAGGAGGTTGCAGTGAGCCGAGATCACACCATTGGACTTCAGCCTAGGCGACAGAGTGAGACTCCATCTCAAAGAAACAACAAAAAAATTATGCCCAAATGACTCCTGCTGAAAAATACCTGGATTTCTGAAAAAAGGTCTTTAAAAAGTCCTGTTGTATAAAGTGGTAGGCCATATGCCATCCCATTCTTTGATCACAAAAGAAGTAAACCTTGAAAAACGGGGAGAAAAGAGGCAGCAGATGTTCAGAAACACGGAGGGCCTGCCTGTCACAGGTAGGTGCTCTTACTGAGGAATAGAGATATTGCAGAGATTATAAAGATCTTTGTTGCCAAAGGCTTTGTTTTAAATTTGAATTATTTTTAAAATGTTATAAATGGTTAAGTAGAATTAAAGGCGGTGGTGAAGATGTTAGCATCTGACCTAGTTTTCCTCACCGCAGATGTGTCCTGCCATCTTGGGTGACTTCAGTGTCCACATGGAAAATCCACCTATATAACCTGGGCTTCTCAACCCCTTCCTCCAGCCTACACAAAATTGCTCCCCTGCAGAGTCACTAATTTCAGCACCCTGTCCGTGACCACCTGTCCCAACTGGCTCCCACTCCTCTGGCTATGTTTTGACATCATCAATCATCAACCTCTGGATCCAGTTTAGATTCTGTAGCCTGTAATGTCAGTCATTACATAATGACTGACATTACATAATTACATAATGCCAATACCCATACTTTACCTTGCTGCTCTATTTTCTTAACACCTATCTGACAACATTCCCAGTTTGGAAGAACTCTTATTTTCTGTTTTCCCACAGCACCCAAAAGCAGCTGAGCGTTGCTGGGAAAATAGTCACTACAGGGACTCATGCAAACCCACCATAACCTACCCCCCAGTGAGACCTTGACACTTCCCAGCAGGCTTCCTGTGTTCCTCTGATCAGCTCACTCCACCACTTTCTGAATTATTATTTTAGAGGCAAGGTCTCACAGTGTTGCCCAGGCTAGAGTGTAGTGGTGTGATCATAGCTCACTGTACTCTCAACCTTCTGAGTTCAAGTGATCCCCCGCCTCAGCCCCTGGAGTAGCTAGGATTACAGGCGTGTGCCACCACACTGGCTAATGTTTTGTATAGGTGAGGTCTCACTGTGTTGCCCGGGCTGGCCTTATCCTCCTGCCTCAGCCTCCCAAAGTGCTGGGATTACAAAAGTGAGCTGTCATGTGCCGCTACCTTTCCCAAATATTTAAGAGCTTTTCTGGTTTCAAATCTTAAGCCCCTTTCTCACTCAACTGAGGACTTTGCCTACTATAGTAGAGAAAATTAGAAATACCAGGAAAGTGCTCTCAAATTGCTGCTTCCAAACTATGAGAGAGATCTTTCTCCCTTCTTACTCTGGTTCCTTCTCTGATGCTCAGGATCCTTCCTTTCCTGCCCTCTCATAGCTTTTACCTCCGTGAACCATTCTCTCTCCATGTGTTGTTCACTGGGGCCCTCATGCTCTTCACATGCTCACATCCATCCCATGATGAAGCTCACATTCCAACCGCTGCCTTGCCAACATTTTTACTCTCCAGAAATGTTCTCGTTTCCTCTTAACAGTCTTCCAATCTGGTTTCTGCTCCTATCATTTCACTAAAAGAGCCTTCCTTTTTTTTTTTTTTTTTTTTTTTTTTTTTTTTTTTTTT
>JAPYYA010003346.1:0-12969 GCA_028533165.1 Leontopithecus rosalia | reverse complement strand
TAGGGTGCAGTATAGTGACTGTTTTAGGGTAGGTGCTGTATAGTGACTGTTGCTGGGTAGGGTGCCCTAAAGTAACTGTTGTTGGAGAGGTACTCTATAGTGACTGTTTTTGGGTGGGGGGCTTTATAATGACTGTTGTTGGGTAGGTTCTCTATAGTGTCTGTGGTTTGGTTGAATGCTCTATAGAGTCTGTTGTAGGGTATGGTGCACAATGGTGACTCTTGTTGGGTTCAGTGCTCTATAAGTGACTGTTGTTTGCTAGAGGGCTCTACAGTGACTGTTTTTGAGTTGGAGCTCTTCAGTGAGTTTTGTTGAGTAGGGTAGTATAAAGCACCTAAACAGCAACTGACACTATAGAGCACCTACCCAACAACAGACACTTTAAAGCACCTATTCAACAACAGTCATTATAGGACACTCTAAACCACAACAGTCACTATTTAGAACTCCAACCAACAACAGTCACTTATAGAGCACTGCACCCAAAAACAGACAGTATAGAGCATCCTACACAGCAACAGTCACTATAGAGCACCCACCAACAATAGTCACTGTAAACTCCATACCCATTAAAAGTCACTAAAAAGCACTCCAACAAACAAAAGTCACTATATTGCACTCCACCAAACAACAGTCACTATAGAGCACTCTACCCAAAAAACATCACTACAGAGCACCCTATCGAACAACAGGCACTATATACCACCTACCCAACAACAATCACTATGGATCACTTCACCCAACAACAGTCACTATAGAATACCTACCAACAACAGTCACTATATTGACTCTACACAAGTGTCACTGTAGGGCACTCCACCAAACAATAGTCACAATAGAGCACCCAAACCAGCGACAGTCACTATATTGCACCCTATACAACAAGAGTCACAATAGAGCATTCTAACCACAATAGACACTATACAGCACATTAAGAACAGTCAATATAGAGCACCATACCCAACAACAATCACTATAGAGCAATTACCCAACAATAGTCACTATTAAGCACCCATCAAAAACAGTCACTACAGAGCACCTACACAACAACAATCACTATGGAGCACCTACACTACAACAGTCACCATAGAGTACAAACAACAATCATTATAGAACATCGTACTCTACAACCGTTACTATAGAGCACACTATTCATCAAAGTCACTATAGGGCACCTACCCATCAACAGTCACTGTAGAGCCCTCTACACAAAAACTGTCACGATAGGGCATTCTACCCAACAACTGTCACTATAGAGCGTTCTTGCCAAGAACAGTAAGTATAGAATACTCTAACCAACAACAGTCATTACAGAGCATTCTACCAATCAGCAGGCACTGTAGAGCACTTACCCAATAATAGTCACTGTAGAGCCTTGACCCAACAATATCAGTATAGAGCACTCTACACAACAGTCACTATAGAGCATCCTACCCAGGAACAGTCAGTATAGAGCACAACACCCAAAACCAGGCACTATAGAGCACACTTCTCAACAACAGTCACTGCAGAGCACCTACCGACCAAAAGTCACTGTAGAGCCCTCTATTCAACAACAGTCACTATAGAGCACTCTACGCATCAGCAGTCTCTATGGAGCATGCTACAGAAGAACAGTTACTATCTAGAGTTCTCTACACAACAGCAGTCACTATAGGCCACTCCACACAGCAACAGTCATTATAGAGCACAATACCCAATATCAGTCAGTATAGAGCATCTATCCAAGAACAGTCACTGTTTAGAGCACTCCACCCAACAAGTCACTATGGAGAACTTACTCAAAAGAAGTTACTATAGAGCACTCTCTTCAACAGCAGTCACGGTAGAGCACCGTACCTAACAACAGTCACTATATTGCACTGTACTCAACAACAGTCACTATAAAGCACCTACCCAACAACAGTCAGTATAAAGCACCCTACCCAAAAACAGTACCTATAGAGAACTCTACACAGCAGGTAACTATGGTGCCCTCCAAACAACAATGAGTAAAGAGCACTTCACCCAACAATAGTCGCTAAAGAGCACCAGACCCAACAACCATTAGTATAGAGCACCTATCCAACAACAGTCACTATTTCGAGCACTCCAACCAGCAACAGTCAATATGGAGCACCTACTGATAAATAGTTACTATAAAGCACTCTACCCAACAACAGGCACTTTAGAGCACCATACTCAACAACAGTAACTAAAGGGCACCATACCCAACCACAGTCAGTATAAAACATATACTTAACAATAGTCATAGAGCACGCTGCACAACAACTGTCACTATGGAGCACTCTACCCAACAACAGTCCCCTATAATAGCACTCTACACAACAACAGTCACTATATATTACCATACTCAACAAATCTCACTAGAGTACACTCCAACCAACAGTCACTATAAAGACCCCTACCCAGGAACAGTCAGTACTGAGCACCTACCCAACAACAGTCACTATACTACACCCTACACTATAACTGTCAGTATATAGCACTTTTCTCAAAAACAGTCACTATAGAACACCCTTCAAAACATCAGTCACTATAAAGAATCCTACCCAACAACAGTCACTACAGAACACCTACCTAACAACAGCCACAATAGAAAACCCCACTCAACAACAGTTACTATAAAGTACCTACACAGCAACAGTCACTATAGAGCACCCTGGTCAGGAAATGTCTCTATAGAGCACCAGATTTAGCAACAGTCACTATAGAGCAACATCCTCAGCAACAGTCACTATAGCACACCCTACCCAACAAGAGTCGGTATATAGCACCTACCCAACAACAGTCACTGAATAGCACCCTACCAAAAACAGTCACTAAAGAGCACTATAAACAGCAACAGTCACTATAGAGCACTCTACTCAGCAACAGTAACTTTAGAGAACTCCACCCCACAACAATCACCTATTAAGCACTTTACCCAACATCAGACACTATAGAGCATCCCAATCAACAACAGTCACGATAGAGATACAAACACATAACAGTCACTATAGAGCACCCTTCCCAACCACAGTACCCATAGAGTACCTACCCAACAACCATCACTATAGGGTACTCTACCAAGCAACAGTCACCATGGAGCACCTAACCCAACAATGGTCACTATAGAGCATGCTACACAGCACCACTAACTATAGAGCACATACACAACAACAGTTACTATAGAGCACCCTACGCAAGAGCAGTAAAAAGAGAGCACCCTATGCAACAACAATCAGTGTAGAGAACCTACCCTAAATGAGTCACTGTAGAGCAATTACCCAACGACAGTCACCATGCAGCACCTACACAACAACAGTCACTATAGTTTTCCCTATTTAACGACAGTCGCTATAGAGCACCTACACAACCATAGTCACTATAGGGCCCTCTACCCAACAACAGTCAATAAAGAGCACTCTTCACAGCAAGTCAGTATAGAATATGCAAACCAAGAACAGTCACTACAGACCACTCTGCCCAAGAACAGTTACTATAGAGCACCCTGTTCAGCAAGAGTCACTTTAGAGCACCCTACCCAAAAACAGTCAGTATAGGAAACACTACCAACAACACTAACTATAGTTTACCCAACCTATTGACAGTCACTATAGAGCACCTAAACAACAACAGACACTATAGAGCACCCTAACAACAACACTCACTACAGAGTACCCTACCCAGCAACAGCCACTATATGGCACCCTACCCAACAACAGTCACTATTTAGCACTCTAGGCAACAACCGTCATTATGCGGCACTGTACCCAGCAATGGTCACTATAAAGCACTCTACACAACAGCCACTATAAAGCACTCCACCCCACAACAGTCACCTATATTGCACCTTAACCAACAACATTCATGATAGAGCAACCCATTAAATAAGTCACCATAGAACACCTACTTGACAACAGTCACTATATAGCACCCTACCCAGCAACCGTGACTATAGTCCACTTACCAAACAACAGTCCCTATAGAGCACCCTAACCAGTAACAGTGACTATAGAGCACCTACCCAACAAAAGTCACTATAGAGCACCTACCGAAAAACACTCACTATAGAGTATCCTACCCAACAATAGTCACTATAGAATACCTACACAAAAGCAGTTCACTATAGAGCACACTACCCAACAAAAGTCACCATAGAGCAACTACCCAACAACAGTCACTAAGGAGCACCCCACTCAGCAACAGTCACCATAGAGTACCTACTCAAAAAATGTCACTATAGAACACCATACACGGATAGCCTCACTATATGTCACTCTACTTAACAACTGTAACTGTGAAGCACAATGCCCAGCAACAGTCATTATAGAGCACCCAACCTAACAACAGTCACAATTGAGCACTCTACCAAACAACAGTATCTATACAGAACCGTACTCAACAAGAGTCAGTATAGAGCACCTAACCAACAACAGTCACTGTGGAGCACCTACCCAATATTACTCAGTATAGAACACCTGACCTGCAACAGGCACTATAGAGCCCCCTACCCATCAGCAGTCAGTGTTCAGCGGTGTATCCAACTATAGTCACTATAGGCACCTACACAACAGTCAGTATAGAGCCCCTACCCATCACCAGTCAGTATAGAGCACCCTACCAGACAACAATCACTATAGAGCATTCCACCCGACAACAGTCACTATAGAGCACTTACACAAAAATAGTCACTATAGAGCACCTACCCAACAACAGTCACTATGGAGCTCTCTACCCAGAAACAGTCACTATAGAGAACTCTACCCATCTTGAGTCACTGTAGATCGCTCTGATCAACAACAGTCACTGTAGAGCACTCTCACAATAGTCAATAGAGAACACTCCACCCCCAAATAGTCACCTATAATGCACTGTAACCAACAACAGTAACCATAGAGCATCCAACCTAAAAAAAGTCACTCTAGAGCACCCTACGTAACAGCAGTCACTATAGAGCACAATGTACAACAACAATTACTATGAAACACCTACCCAACAACAGTCACTACCTAGGGTACTTTTCCAACAACAGTCACTATAAAGCACCCAAAGCAGCAAGAATCAGTATTGGGCATCCCACCAAACAAAAGACACTATAGAGCACTCCCTCCAGCAACATTCATTACAGCACATTGTGCCCAAAAGCAGTTACTCTAGAGCACCCTAACCAGCAACAGTCACTATACAGCACCTACCCAACAACTGTCATTATAGAGCACCTACCCAACAACAGTCAGAAAAAGGTTACTACACAACAGCAGTCACTGTAGAGCACTCTAGCCAACGACAGTCACAATAAGGCACCGTACCCAAAAACAGTCACTATAGAGCACCGTACCTAACAACAGTCACTATAGATCACCTACCGAGCAACGCTCAGTATAGAACAAGCTACCCAACAAGTCACTTTAGAGCACTCTACCCAACAAGAGTCACTATACAGCACTCTACAAAACAACTGTTTCTATAGAGCATTCCATCTAACAACAGTTACTTATAGAGCACTGTACCCAACAACCGTCACCATAGAGCACCTTACCCACCAACAGTCAATATAGAGCACCCTACACATCAACAGTCACCAGAGGGCACCGTACCCAACAACAATCTGGGGGACGTTACCCAGCAACAGTCAGTACAAAGCACTCTATGTAGCAGCAGTCACTATAGAGCACTATAACCAACAGCAGTCACTCTAGGGCACCCTACACAGCAACAGTCACTATACAGCACCCTACACAGCAACAGTCACTCTAGAGCACCATACCGAACCAAAGTCACTGTAGAGCACTGCACCCAACAACAGACACTAGAGAGCACATACCCAACCACAGTCATTATACAGCACCTACCCAACAACAGTGTGTATGGAGCCCTCTTCCCAAAAACAGTAACTATAGAGCACTCTACCCAACAAGAGTCATTATTGAGCACCCTACCCTACAACAGTCATTATGGAGCACTCCAACCAACAAAAGTGACTGTAGAGCACCTTACTTAAAAACAGTCACTATAGAGCACTCTACCCAACAAGAGTCACTCTAGAGCACCCTACACCATAACAGTAAGTATCTAGAAACCCCTACCCAACAACTGTCACTATAGAGCCCCCTACCCAACAACAGTCACTACAATGCACTCCACCCAACAACAGTCACTTTAGATCACTCTACCCAACAACAGTCAATATAGGGCACCTTACCCAAGAACAGTCACTATAGAGCACTCTACACAACAGTCACTATCGAGCAGTCTACCCAAGAGTCACTATAAAGCACCCTACTCAACAACAGACACCATAGAGCACCATACACAACAGACTCTATAGAGCATTCTACCAAACAACAGTCAGTATAGAGCACCTACCCAACACTCATTATAAAGCAACCCACACAACAAGAGTCATCATAGAGTACCTACCCAACATTAGTCAGTACAGAGCATTCTAACCAGTGTCGGTCAGTATAAATTACCCCATCCAACAACAGTCATTATGGAACACCCTACCCAGCAAGAGTAACTATAGAGCAGTCTGCTTAACAACCGACACTATAGAGTATCCTTCCCATGAAGAGTCACTAGAGAGCACCTACCCAACCACAGCCACTATAGATCATCCTACGTAGCAACAGTGACTATAGAGCACCTAACCAACAACAGTCATTATAGAGAAGCCTACCCAACTACAGTAACTAGAGAGGACCCTAACCAACAACAGTCAATGTAGAGCACACTACCCAGCAACAGTTATTATAAAGCACCCTATGCAGCAGCATAACTATAGAGCAGTCTACCAAGTATCAGTCACTATGGGGTAATCTACCTAGCCAAAGTCACTATGGAGCACTGTACAAAACAACAGTCAGTATAGAACACTGCACCAAACAGCAGTCAATATAGAGCACCCTACCCAACAACAGTAACTATAGAGCACATTCTCAAAAACAGTGACTATAAAGCACCTACTCAACAACAGTCACCATAGAGAATGCTACCAAGCAACAGTCAATATGGAGGACCTACGCAAAACAGTCACTGTAGAGCCCTCTACTCAGCAAATGTCACTATAGAGCACTCTACCCAACCACAGTCACTAATAGAGCACCTTACGCAAAAACAGTCACTATAGAGCACACGATCGAACAACACTCACTAAAGAGCACCCACGCAACACCAATCACTGTAGAGCACCTAGACAACAATAGTCTATATAGAGCACATACCCAACAAGAGTCAATATACAGCACCCTACCGAACAACAGTCAGTATGCAGCACCCTACCCAACAACAGTCACTATAGAGAACTTCACCCAATGGCAGAAACACTGGCACACCACAACACACACACATTCCGCAGTGCAGACACCACACACAGACACATCATTCACCAAAAACACACACTGCACAATGGACACACCTCATAAAGACACACACCGCTGACCACACAGACACTCCACAGTGCACACACCTCAGAGACACACACCACTCACCAAACACACACAAAGTGCACAGTGCACACACGTCACATAAACACACACCACTCATCCCATACACACACACTACACAGTATACTCACCTCAGACACACACCAGACACACCACAGATCACAAAGACTCCACAGTGCACACAACTCACCACATACACACCTTCCACAAATCACAAACCTTACACAGAGACACACCATGCACTCCACACACTCCAAACACAATTCACAGTGCACACACCTCAAATAAACAACACTCACCACACACACACACTCCAAAGTACACACACATTACAGAGACACACAGCACGCAACACACAAGGTCCACAAACACACACCACAAATCACACACATCACACACAAACACCTGACAGCTTATCCACAATTCAGACACCTCAACCAGTCACACACCAGTCACCACCCACTGACAACACACACACTCAGTGCAAACATTTCCCACAGACAAACACCACTCAGCACACACACTCCACAGTGCACACACCTCACATACACACTGTGGAACACTACAAAGTGCACAAACCTCACACAGACACACAATATACCATGCACAGAGACTACAGAGTGCACATACCTCACACAGTCACACAGCACTCAGCATACACACAAACTGCAGAGTGCACGCACCTTACACTCACCACTCACGACACGCAGACTCCACATTGAAGAAACCTCACACAGACACACGAGTGACCATACACACTACATAGTAAATACATTTCACACGGACACACAACACTCACCACACACACATTCATCAGTGCAGACACAGACAGGCACACCACTCACCACAAACACACGTTGTACAGTGTGTACACCTCACAAAGGCACAAGCCACTGACCACACACACATCTAAGTGCGCACACCTCTCTAAGAAACACACCATTCACCACACACACTCCACTTGGCATACACCTCACACAGACACACACCACTGAATACACACAATTCATGCACACACTCCACATAGCACAAACCTCACACAGACACAAAACACATAACACACTCTCCACATTGCACACACCGCACACAGACACACACCATTCAACACACACACTTCACAGTGCACACATTTCACACATACACACAACTCAACACACAAACACACCAAGGTGCAAACACCTTGCACAGAGACACACCATGCAGTCCACACACTCCATACACAACACACAGTGCACATACCTCAGACATACACCACACACCAACCTCACACACACTCCAGAGTACACACACCTCACAGAGACACACAGTACGCACCACACAAACTTCACAAACACATATCACAATGCACACATGTCACACAGATAAACATCAATCACCTGACACCTTATCCACAATGCAGAAACCTCACACTGTCACACACCTGTCAGCACACACACCCAAAACACACACAGTGCACACATTTCACACAGACACACACCACTGAGCACACACACTCCACAGTGCACACACCTCACATAAACACACACCACATACCATGCACAGAGACTCCACAGTGCATAGATTTTACAGAGACACAAAACACTCACCATACACACACAGTCCACAGTGCACAGACCTCAAAAACACACAGTACTAATGACACACACACTTTAAAATGAAGACACCTCACACAGACACAAGACTGATTACACAGTAAACACACCTCACACAAACACACAAAACTCACCACCCACACATTCTGTAGTGCAGACACCTCACACAGTCTCACCATAAACACAGGCTGCACAGTGTGCACACCTCACAAAGACACACACCAGTTATCATGCACACACTCCTCAGTGCACACACCTAACACAAACACACACCATTCACCATACACACACGCTACCCAGTGCACACACCACACACAGACAGACAATACTCACCAAACACGCAATCAACAGTGCAGACATTTTAGAGACAAACCATGCACCACACACACTACACACTTAATCACCTCACACAGACACATACCACACACCGCACATAATATCTAAATTGTAGACACTCCACACAGACACACCACTCACCGCACACACTCCACACACTCTCAACAGTGTACACACCTCACAGAGACACACAACACTTAACACACGGTAGCTCCACTGTGCACACACCTCACACAGACACACATCACTCACGGCACACACAATTCCAAGTGCAGACACTCCCAACACATGCCACTCACCACACACTCTCCACACACACTCGACTGTGCACATACCTCACACAGGCACACATTACTGAATACGCACACAAATCTCACACACTCCACAAATCACACATAAAACACAGACACACACCACTCATCACACACCAACTCCGCAGTGCACACACCTCATAAAGACACACAGCACTCATCACAAACTCCACAGTGAACACACCTCACAAAAACACACACCACTCACCAAACTCATGCTGCACAGTGCACACACCACACACAGACACACACCACGTAGCGCACGGACTCTACACATAATTCAGGGGCACATACCTCAGAAACACACCACTCATTATACAGAGAGTACACAAGACACACCTCACAGAGACAGAATGCACTTTACAAATTCTGCACAGACACACCACAATTCACAAACATTACACAGACAAACACCAATCACCTCCCACTTAATCCACAATGCAGGCACCTTACACTGTCACACACCCGTCGTCAAACACACTCAACACACACACTCAGTGCACACATTTCACCCAGAAACACACCAATCTGCTCAAACACTTCAAAGTGCACACATCTCACACATCACATACCATGCACAGACTCCACAGTGCACACCTCACACAGACACACAGCACTCACCATACACACACACTCCACAGTGCACACTCATTGTACACTCACACACCATTGTGCATACATCACAAACAGACACACACCACTCATCACACACATACTACACAGAGCACACACCTCACACAGGCACAAACCACTCACCACACACACACTCCACAGTGCAGATAACCCAGACACACACCAGCCACCACACACACTTCAGACAAATACTCTATATTGAACAAAACTTAGACACAAACCGCTCACACATTGTAGAGCTCACACAACTCGTACAGACTCACCACTCACCACACACATAACACTCCACAGTGCACGCAATTTACAGACACACACCACTTACCAAACACACTCTCCACAGTTTATGCAACTCACACAGACACACATCCGTCACCACACACACACTCCACAGTGCACACACATCAAACACACATCACTTACAATACACACACTTCAAATTGGAAAAACCTCATAGAGACACACGATTGACCACACACTTAACACAGTAAATACATTTCACAGAGACACACAACACTCACCACTCACGCACTCTGCAGTACAGACACCTCACACAGGCACATTGCCCACTACCAACACAAACTGCACAGTGAACACACCTCACAATGACATACACCACTGACCACACACACCCTCCAGAGTGCACACGCCTCACACCAAAACACCCCACTCACCACACAAACTCCCTCAAACTGCACAGTGCACACACCTCACACAGACACACGCCATGCAGTCCACGGACTCCAAACATAATCCACAGTGCACATACCTCAGACACACACCAGCATCACTCAGAAACTCCACAACACACAGCTCACAGAGACACACTGCATGCACCAAATTCTGCACACACCCACCACAATGCACACACATCCCTCAGACACACACCAATCACCTGACACCCTATCCACTATGCAGGCACCTGAGAATGTCACAGCCCAGTAACCACACACACGAAAAACACTCACTCAGTGCACACATTTCACACAGACAAACACCACACACACTCTGCATTGCACAGACCTCACAGAAACACACCCTGCAGAATACACACACACTCCACAGTGTGCACACCTCACAAAAACACACAACTCTCCAGACACACATCCTAGACAGTACACACACCTCACAGACACACACCACTTACACACACTGCTCATTGCACAGACTTTACACAGACACACACCACACATGGATCACACGCTCCAGAGTGATTACACCTCATACGGAAACACTAATGACCACACACACTACACAGAGAACACACCTAACACGGACACAGAACACTCACCACACACATTCCACAGAGTGGACACCTCATATAGGCACAACACTCACCACAAACACACACTCCACAGTGCAAACACCTGACACAAATACACACCTCTGCCCACACACACTCCAGAGTGCACGCACCACACACAGACACACACCACACACCACACCAAAACACACACTGCACTGTACACACCCCTAATCCAAACACACGCCACTCACCATACGCACCCACTACACAGTGCAAACACCTCTCACAGACACACACCACTAACAACTCACACACTCCAAAGTGCAGAAACCTCACAGACACACATCACTCACCACACAAACACTCTGCACAGTGCAAAACCTCACACAGAAAGTAGTCAAAACACACACTCTTTTCAAGGCACACACCGCACACAGACATACAACACACACCACACAAACTGCACTGTGCACACACTTAAGCCAAACACACGCCACTCACCATACACAGAATACACAGTGCACACACCTCAGACACACAAGATTCACGACAAACATATTCCACAGTGCTCAAACCTAACACAGATACACACCACTAATCACACACACACACCCTCCACAGTGCACACATTTCACACAGACAGACACCACGCAGTCCCCAGAGTCCACCCAAAAATCACAGTGCACATACCTCAGACACACACCACTCATCATACAAAAACTCCACAACACACCTCACCGAGACACACAGCACACACCACACATATTCTGCACAAACACCACAATGCACGCACATCACACAGACACACAACAATCACCTGAGACACTGTCCACAGTGCAGGCACATCACATTGTCACACCACAGTCACCACAATAATTCAACACAGTCACTCAGTGCACACAATTCACAAGACACGTACCACTCACCATACACACACTCGATGGTGCACAGACCACAAACACACACTGTAGAACACACACACTTCACAGTGCACACACCTCACAGATACACATAACCTTCCAGACACACATACTACATAGAGCACCCATCTCAGACAGACGCATACCACTCACAACACACACAGTCCACAATGAAGACACCTCATACAGAAACACTACTGACCACAACACTATTCAGTGAACACACCTAACAGAAAACCAGAATACTCACCAAACACACATTGCACAGTGCACACACCTCACACAGGCACACTAGTCACCACAAACACAAACACAGCAGTAAACACATCTGACACAGACACACACCTCTGACAACAAACACACTCCACAGTGCACACACCACACAAAGATAAACGCCACACACCACACAAACACACAGACTGCACGTTTCAAACATATAACAAACACACCACTCACCATACACACACTACACAGTGCACACACCTTACATAGACATAAGATGCA
>JAPYYA010003345.1:0-12971 GCA_028533165.1 Leontopithecus rosalia | reverse complement strand
GGTCCTTGAGGAATCGCCACACTGTCCTCCACAATGGTTGAACTAATTTACACTCCCACCAGCAGTGTAAAAGTGTTCCTATTTCTCCGCATCCTCTCCAGCATCTGTTGTCTCCAGATTTTTTAATGAACGCCATTCTAACTGGGTTTTTTTAACAGGAAGTTAAACAGTTGAAATTCTTGCTGGGCCTGTTATCCCAACACTTTGGGAAGCTGAGGTGGCAGGATCACTTGAGTTCTGGAGTTCAAAACCAGCCCAGGCAACTAGGGAGACTCCACCTTTACAGAAAGTTTAAAAGTTAGATGACATGGAGCACGAGCATGCGTCTGTAGTCACAGCGACTCAGGAGGCTGAGGTAGGAGAATTGCTTGAGCCCAGCAGGTTGAGGCTGCAGTGAACACGATCACACATTTGTACTCCAGCCTGAGTGACAGAACAAGACCCTGTCTTAAAAAAAATTTTAAGACCAACTACATCCGATGTATAATAATGTTTAAAATTATTTTTACTTATAGGTTTTCTTATCAAATGGAATTCTGTGCAGCCTAATTAATTAATATTATCTTTGAGTGAATAGCTTTTTAAAAAATAATTCACCATGCAACATCTCCATTCCCAAATTAGGCATAGTTTACCTAACATCTTTTGAAGCTATTTCCAATCAAGTCTTCCTGAGTCACTGCTAGTTAATAAACACTTCTTACTTGAGTTGGAGACATGTATGACTAACAGTTCGTTTTGTTTTTCTTTTTATGTTATTACCAATTGGCTATTTCTCTTGGGAGGTTGGATTAGAAGATAAAATAGAATAATGCCTGTTCTCTACTTGGTGAGAATATACTTTCAGTCCCTCTAAACTTCCCATATTGATATTTCGCTAATCAAAATGAACCGCATGAGAGATTCTAGCTCAAGTATGGTTAGGGCCAAGATTATGAATTACATTCTCTGGGTCACAGCCAAAAATGTATCCATGGTCAGGACTTAGAAATCAGTATACTAGCTGATAGGTTGGTTGCCAAGTCATAAAATACAATGTACTTAAAAGAAAGACCATCTTGGCAGTTCCTGTGATGGTTCAAATGTGACTGACAGAGACTGCCAAGATTTTCGCAGTCCAAATGAATGGTCTATTAACCTTTCCATCACCTAAATAAAATTATTAGACCTTTGAAGTTTATAATTACCTCAATACTTCATCAGACTCAGGGAGACAGATGCTTCATATTTGGATTTCTCACTTGGTTAGTCACTGTTGGCGGTCTATATATACTGCAGAAGTTCTCAACTATCTTCTTCACTTGTGGAATACAGATTTTGATTATGAATTTAGGGACCATGTTTTTCAGTAGGAAATGGACACCTCCATTGCTCCAGTCTGCAAATCATGATTAGTTTTAATCGATCAGAGTTATTGCTTTCATCTTGCCCATGGTTGGTTTAGTTATCAGCATGTGAGGTTGAAAATAAATAAGGTGTAGCTTCTTTCCTCAGGACTCACATTCTAGTGCAGAGACAAATGGATGATCCATATGAGCCATATGTCATCGAAAAGTATACCACGTTTGTTGTGAGGGCTAGCTGTATACAAGACAGAAACTTCAGACCAGTTAGGTGTAAGGAAATCAGAAATCAGACCATCTTGCTAACACCAACCAAGGTCAGAAGCCCAGAAGTATATTATTATACAAATCTTCGTAGTCAAGCACTGAGGAACCTACTTCCCCTCTGCCTTGTCCCTAAATTGCTCCAGAATCAATGTGCTTCCAAACCGAAGGCACCCATTAACAATTCACTCACACAAACCACTCTTGCTCAAACAAGAAATTTAGGAACATCCAGAGAAAGAAAACCAGAGATTAAAATCTGCCTATGCAAAAGGCTTTCAAGAATTCTTCCACTGTGAACACACTGCTTCATATTTTTGTGTTTCTTACTCCTTTCTTCTTACCTTTTTTTTTTCAGTATGTGGTCTTTATACACACTAGGAGCTTCACTGAGACATGTGGAATAAAATATCAGGGCAGTTCTGTGGCCTGCTTTGCCAAGAATTGTCATGGAGTTCCATCTGCCTTTGGAAATAAGTTATCTTTGAGATCAATTACTCTGTTTCATTTTGCACGTATTTGATGAAAATAGGCCAAAATACATTAAGTAACTTCTCCATACTCACGGAACTGTTAAGGCACTGACTGATGTAAGCCGATTTGTTTTTCCACTATGTCATTCTGTTAACATTGTTTTCTGAAAACAGGATATCTCTGACTTCACCTAAGATATTGAGCAATATCATTGGATAATTATTTTATCTTTGCCCACTTTTAAGCCAACATTCATATAAAAAAACACTCATTTTGTTAACTGTAATAGCTTAACCGTTGAACAGCATCTCTCCCGAACAAGCTGAAAAGTATCCTCCACCTGTGGCTCTGCATTTGAAGAAGAGCTGTCCTTTCCAGTCACTTGTCACAGTGGTCTCTCCACAGTTCCTTTTTCTTTCCTACTACACAACATTAATTTTTATTTTTTTGAGACAGAGTCTTGCTCTGTTGCCAGGTGCCAGGCTGGAGTGCAGTGGTGCAATCTAGGCTCACTACCATCTCCGCCTCCTGGGTTCAAGCAATTCTCCTGCCTCAGCCTCCCAAGTAGCTGGGACTACAGGCACATGCCACCATGCCCAGGTAATTTTTGAATTTTTTGGTAGAGAAGGGGTTTCACCATGTTGGCCAGGATGGTCTTGGTCTCTTGACCTCATGATCCGCCCGCCTGGGCCTCCCAAAGTGCTGGGATTACAGGAATGAGCCACGCACCTGGCCCACAACATCAATTTTTTTTAATTTTATTTTTATTTTTTATTGCATTTTAGGTTTTGGGGTACATGTGAAGAACATGCAAGATAGTTGCATAGGTACACTCGTGGCAGTGTGATTTGCTGCCTTGCTCCCCTTCTCCTATATCTGGCATTTCTCTCCATGCTATCTCTCCCTAACTCTCCACCCCTCTCTGTCCCTCCCCTATTCCCCCCAAAAGACCCCAGTGTGTAGTGCTCCCCTCCCTGTGTCCATGTGTCTCATTGTTCAATACCCGCCTATGAGTGAGAACATGCGGTATTTCATTTTCTGTTCTTGCCACAACATCAATTTTAACAGGAAGATAAAGACTGTAGGAACTGCCTCTATCAGCTGTCTCTGAAGCTGACCAGTCATGTACTATTGATCAAATAATTTCAACCTTGGTTTCCTCATCTGTGAGTTACAAATTAGGACTTCTCTTTAAAAACAATCCCTCTTTTGGATATATGCCCAAAGGAAACTAAATCAGTACCAAACAGATATCTTCATTCCCATATGTAGCATTATTCACAATAGCCGAGATATGGAAACAACTTTAGTGTCCATGGATTGATAAATGGATGAAAGAATTGTGGTATATATGTATAAAGCAGAATATTATTCAGGCTTATAAAGTAAAATTATGCCATTTATGACAAGTAGATGAATCTGGAGGACATTTTGCTAAGTGAAATAAACCAGACATTGAAAGAAAAGAGAAATACTGCATGATCTTACATGTGATAGCTAAAAAAGTCAAAAACATGGAAACAGAGAGTAGAGTGGTCATTATCAGGGGTGAGGTGGTAGGGGAATGGGGAGACGTAGGGCAAAGAGTACAAAAGTTGCAGTTCTATGGGATGAATAAGTCTAAAGAGCTAATATACAACATGATAACTATAGTTAATAACACTATATTGTGTACTGGAAATTTGCTAAGAGTAGATTCCAGGTGATCTCTGTGAAGAGATTAATATGTTGATTTGCTTGATTGTATTATTCATTTCACTCTGTATATGTATATCAAAATAATATGTTGCATATCTTAAATGTATATAATGTTAAAGAAAAATTTCAGTTAAAACTGATTCTTTAAAAGGTGGTTATAAGGATTGAATTAAATAATGCATGTAAAGTGTTTAATGTAGCATGAACTACTTGGCATGCAGAATAAACTAAAAGAGGATAGATATTATTTTTATAATAATTACTTTTAATTAAAATCTACAGAGAAGGGAGGTGGGAAACAAAAAATTGTCTTTCAAGCTCTTTTTTGCCATGGTTCTCCTGATTGGAGCTTTTTGAAACTCTTGTGTAAGAATTTTGCAATTTTGTCTATATTTGTATATTATTATTTAACAAAATATATTAAATATTGAACATCTCTCTTTGCTTTCTGATTTCTAGTGGGACTTCCTACTCTGCCTTGTTCTTGTCCCTCCTAGACTGTGAGTTCTTTCTAAGCATGGACTGAGTTACTGATCACTTTACTCCCACAACCCATAATAGTAGTCAATATACTGCTAATGATGAATGAATATAGTTATTTCTCTGATTTCACTGGTTTTTTTCTTTCTACCCTTCAACATGCTCATTTTCTAGAACTTTGTAATAGAAAATGAATACTTAAATGCAACATCAAATATTAACTTGATAAAGATTTGATTAAGTTCCAAATTATATGTGAAGCGAAGCCATACACTCTTCAAAATTACCGTCTTTCAAGGGGTTTACATACTGATGTGCCTTCATTTCAGATTATTGCTTTGAAGGGTAAAGGGAGGAACTTCAGGGAGTTATATTATGGAATTGTTTTCTTTACAAACGACAGAAAGTAATTCAACTGCAAGGAACATTAACTTCATTAAAAAGACACAGAAGAACAAAATTTCAGGAAGTACCTGGTTTTAATTGGGCTTGAAAAGTCATTAGATACAAAAATCTCTATCTCTGTCTTTGGAACTGAAGAATCTCTCATCTCTACCTTTTCCTGTGGTTTATTTCTTTAATGTTCTTGCCTCCTCTTGTTTTTCACAGAAGGTTCCTAGTGTTTAGTCTTCCACAATTTTGGTTTGCAAGTTGATTTGGCTTAGTAAATCACCAATTTATTTTAATCTTTGATTCTGAATACACATATTTAAGATGAAGAGAATCTTATTGTCTCAAATAGCGTAGAAGTAATTCTCCTTGAACTGGATATTCCTTCCTTCCTTAATAAAGTTAGCTGGAAAGAAAGGTATCACATAGTAATAACTGGTCAGCCAGGGCTCTGGACAAAGGAGTGGGTACTTGGGAAAAATGTGGTCAAAAAGTCACTATACCAGTGACTTCAGCACAGGAATTCCCCGTTATTGATAGTTTAGTAATGAAAAAAATCAAGATACATAATGTATTTTTATTGGTTGAGAAGGGTCTTTATTATATTTTTATATGGTCAGAAGGGTTTCGTTCTTCTATGGTTGGAATTCACAACAAAAAACACCATTCCTCACGATTCACAGGACCCCACCAATAGTAGAGTCGAGTTTGGGTAAATGTAATGATGCTGATGTTATTGGGATCAGGATATTTCACTTGGGGATGTTGTACTTGCCTAATTGTTCAGTATGATTGTGAATGAAGTTTCTGGTCTCTAGGTAGGCTTGTTCAGAGCATTAATAACATTTGTGGAACATAATTAAAGTCGAGAGATTTGGAATGGAGGGTATTTAGAAAGAAGAAGAAGTTAGGACTAGTATAGCAAGGGAAAATAATGTTGTGATGTTATCTAGTTTTTACATATTGGGAGCTCTGCTTATTCTAGAAATTCGCCTTGTTTTCTGAGTTATCTCATGTATCCACTATACCTGTAAGTGTTCAAATTACTATTAGCCCAGCACGCCATGATTTATTTTTTCCAGTCTAGCAAGAGAGGGAAAAAAGATATATTTATTTTGAATCATTTATATCTCTTCTGCAATATTTGCTGATGTCCAAAGGCACCATTTTCTTTCAAATTTACCATAGAAGTATGGTAAATTCTATGAAAGTAGAACCATCACATTCTTTCACTAAACTATAAGTACAAATTTCCATGATGCACAGATGATATTGTTTACCATATCAGGTTATCAAGAATAAACTCAGGTAAAAAACTGGTATAAAATTTATTCTTATTTGAAAATAGAACATAGGAATGCAAATTAAGAAGGGAGTTAGAAGAAAATTCTCTAGGAAAACCAATTACTTTAATGTATATTATTTTAAAGAAAAAAATGCAACAAGTTTATCAATATGCATTATTGTAAACTGTCACTCAAGGTGCATGTCAAAGACTGAAATTTGATAGATTTAGATTAATTTTTAATCAGACCAGTGACATGGAGATGCTTTAGTAGACACTTATCAAATGTGTCAGCCAACCAGTTATTTCAGTGTCAATGCAATGATAATAATATAATTTTTAATTTTTTTTTACATTGGGTAAGTTTAACAAAATACAGAAGAAGAGGTTAAGGACTATATTTAATGAAAATAAGTCTACATAAATGTTATTTTAGAAAGCATGGCCACTACCAAACCTCAGGAATTCTTGCATTCACTTAAAACAGGAGGTTTTATCACTAGTAGCATTAGATGTCAGTTGGCAGTTATCCGACGAAGCCAAGGAGACATTTTTTCCTCCATAATAATTATTCATTTTATTTAAAAATGGTGAAGTTTTTTAATGCCATAAAATAATTGCAGGTTAGCTTTTCCAACCATTCTGTATTTTCAGTGATTGTGAAGACATTTCTGTGACTATGGTGTTCTCCAGGACAATTTTATCCTTCAATGCTTTCTTTCTGAATTCTTTAAAAAGTGAAGCCATTAATTAGGAACCTTCTAGGGAAATCATTATGTAAGATGAAAAAGAGTAAAATTAAAACATTATTTGCCTTAAATTCTGACCAATAGAAAATAAATATAGGCCACTGAAGGCCAGAGAAAACATTTTATAAGGTTAAGCAATTATTCCTTGCAGCTTGGGAACTTTCATATATTTGTTTGATCTAAAAGATCTTGCTCTCTAATGTGACCTAACCTTACTACTGGATTTTTACCAAATGTAAAATAATTTTCTCAAGCTCCTGAAATGTTACACATTGCCTTGTGTTCCTTAAGGAAGTGGAGTCTTGAGAACCTTGAAAGGTGAAGGATAAATTCTTGTTAAATATCAGACAAAGAAGAAAAATAAATTACAATGGAAATGCCAGTGAAGGACAAGCAACAATATAAAGCTTATAACAGAGAAACTTGGAAAAATGAACTAGAAATTCTTGGTGATAAATATCCCAATATAGGAATGGAAGCAAAGAAAGGACTTACATCTATGGCTCAAATCCAGTAACTCAGACTGGGGGGAAAAGAGGAATATGAAAGATGTAATTCACACAAATCTTAAAAGGATGATATAGTACAAAAGCACGATTGTTCTCACCATCAAAAGAGTTTTCTCATCTACGATTTGTGATATATGGTGTATTTGTTAATGAAAATAGAGTCCTAAATGTTTGTACTTGCCCCGACTCTAAATGTTTGTACTTGCCCCAGATTTCCAATACATATATTGGCATGGTTTAAGAGTTGGCATAAACTTAAGAGAGTATGCAGTGATGTAAAGTGTCACTATTTCCATGCTACCTATCCTAAGAGGTACTTAGACAACACCATAGTGCCCTCAGTCAAAGCAGTATCTGCTGAGTGTTAATTATCTGTTAGGTACTTCATTAGATTCTAAGGCTTCAAAACTGAGAAAAAAAACACACAGGAATCCTTTTTCTCCTGGACTTTACAGACTAATGGAGGAACCAAAAAATATGTTATCATTGAACATACAATTTTAAATTGTGGTATGTGCAATAAAAGAAGCATACAAGGAACAAAGAAAGAGTAAAAGAACTGACTGGGTGTGGTGGCTCATGCCTGTAATCCCAGCACTTTGGGAGGCCGAGGCAGGCTGATCACTTGAGTCCAGGAGTTTGAGACTAGCCTGGGCAACAGAGCAAAACCCTGTCTTTACACATCTCTACAAAATATACAAAAATTATCTAAGCATGGTGGTGCATACCTGTAGTCCCAGCTACTTGGGAGACTGAGGTGGGAGAATCACTTCAGCTCAGAAGGTCGAGGCTGCAGTCAGTGGCTTTTGTTGCTACACACCTTTAAATGACCAGATCTCATGAGGACTCACGATCTGTCAGGAGGAGATACTCAGGAGGATGGTGCCAAAGCAGTCATGAGAAACCTGCCCCCAGGATCCAGTCACCTCCTTCTAGGCCCCACCTCCAATACTGGGGATTACAATTGAACATGTAACTTGGGTGGGGACACAGAGTCAAACCATATCAGTCCCCAAACCAGAAGTATCTGCATCACCTGGGACCTTGTTAGAAATATGAATGATCAGGCCTCACCGCAGTCTCACTTGATCAGAAACGATGGGGGTTGTGCCGAGCATCTGACACCTGCTAAAGCTTGAGGAGCCCTGTTCTAGAAGTCTTACTACCCTTGAAGATTAATACTACGTTAAAGTCGTAGCAGATTACCATCAGCTGTGGATTCTGTGTCAGGCAGAATAATAACACAAACCTAAAATAAAAGACATTTTCTTTCTCGATTCCACGTTTGTGGCTGACCAGTTGTCAGGAAGAATATCGGATTATGTATTATGTCTTTTTTCCATTTTTAGTTCTGGCATTCAAGATGAATGCTTTATTCATCACATAGTTTACGTTAGATTTGCAAGTATCACCAATTAATACAGCAAGGGAATCTGACAATATTTTTATTTATTACTTTCATTTGGTGTAGAAAAGACTATTTAGAAAACAGTGAGGTAGCCATATAGTTCAGTAATTGGAAAAAATTATTGGGAAATTCAAATTTTTTATTCTTGTTAATATTTCAGAATTTACTTGCATTAAGTCCATCTGCCTGTATTGGTCTGACAAGAAATGAATCATGAGCACACATTGTATTAGTCTGTTTACATCCTGCTCATAAAGACATACCTGAGACTGGGTAATTTATAAAGAAAAGGATGTTTAATGGACTCACAGTTCCATACGGCTGGGGAGGCCTCACCATCATGGCAGAAGATGAAAGGCACATTTTACCTGGCAGCTGACAACAGAGAATGAGAGCCAAGCAAAAGGAGAAGCCCCTTATAAACCATCAGTTCTGATGGGATTTATTCACTACCATAAGAATGCTGTGGGAGAAACTTTCCCCATGATTAAATTCTCTTCCCTCGGTCCCTACCACAACATGTGGGAATTATGGAAGCTACAACTCGTGGTGACGCAGGCAAACCATAGCACACACGTACTGATTTCTTTCTTTTTTTATTTTTTATTATACTGTAAGTTCTGGGATACATGTGCAGAACATGCAGTTTGTTACATAGTTATACACGTACCATGGTGGTTTGCTGCTTTCATCACCCCACTAACTCCCATTCTTCAAAAATGAGGTGATTTGGTGAACTTTGCTAAGTAGTTTAGTATATCCTGAGAATCACAATAGTATGAACTTCAATCCAACAGGATAATATTGAATTTATTCTAGAGTAAAGGGAAAATACATCTAAAGAGCAAGGAAACAATTTACTTGGGCCAAATGTAACTTTGATGAGATTTACAAATAATAATCAATAAGAAGTAAAATTTACTAACTGCTAATAAGACAAATTTCATGCACAGTTATTTGAACTACAATACCAATCCAAATTCTCCACACATGGTTTCAGATGTTATAGAGTAAGACAACCCAGTTTCAATGTTACAGTTTTGTAGCTGGGTCACCTTAGGAACTCACATAAGAGCTCAGTCTTTTTTTATCCCTTATTTCAAAGCGGACATAACATTAGTAAGACTATTGAATGTTAAGTGACATAATACATTCAAAGTGCTTAGGCTAGTGCCTTTAATTGTTCAATAGTGTTCGCTTTTAGTAAAATTGATTTTTTTTTGAGACTGAGTTTCCCTTTTCTTGCCCAGCCTGGAATGCAATGGCATGATCTCAACTCACTGCAACTCCTTCCTCCTGGGTTCAAGCAATTCTCCTGCCTCAGTCTCGCAAGTAGCCAGGATTATAGGTGTCTGCCACCACATCCAGCTAATTTTTGAATTTTTAGTAGAGATGAGGTTTCACAGGTTGGCCAGGCTGGTCTTGAACTCCTGACCTCAGGTGATATGCCCACCTCTGCTTCCAAAGTGCTGGGATTATAGGCGTGAGCCACTGAGCCTGGCCAAATTTAACCTTTTTATTTAAAATGAAGCCCAAGAAAGTATATAATGCTAAAATTAGTTTTTTATAACCTATAAGGAGTATACCAAGCAGTGCTGCCTAAATACCTTAGACACACGATTCACAGCTCATTTGAAAACTTAGCACATTGATTTGGTACAACGATGACCATGGATCTTCATGGTAATATCATTTGACATGGATTTAAGCAAACCATTTGGGCTGATCCAGGCAAATTACTGCCAGCTGATAGAGGATTTCTGCACATGTAGTTGCCTTTGCTTTGGTCTTCTGGCCTGTTGGTAGCAGCAAAATATCATACTAATTTTATTGTTCTGGTGTCCACCTGGCCCTCCATTACTAGACCTTGAGTTCCAGTGATGTCACCCTTTGATCCTTCCACTTTTAATGTCCATCTGTTGAATGACTGTCCCTTCCAGCTTGGAGCACAGACCTGTAAGAAAGAACAACCCTTCATTTAGCATGACAAACCCATTATTTCTATTGAATAATGTTTAAAACTAGACATGGTCTAATGCTTTCAATAGATTTGCAGTCAATTCTTCAGAATTTCAAAACTCTATTTGTTCTTTTGCCTATGGTTGACCCAAAAGAAAAGTAAAGCATATTATACCTCCATTTATCACTGTCTACATTTCAAAAACAAAAGCAAATTTTAAATGCTATAATTAATCTCAAACTCTTAATATGTTTTAAACAAGGAAAACATGGTGGGTTTTGAAATACAAGCTGTTATGTAAAAGTAGAATTAAAAAGAAAACTAAAAACACATGAATGACAAGATAAAAGAGTAATGAGAAAAAATGTTTGAATTGTGGTGCTTTCTGATGGCTCTACTTCTTAATTCAGCCAAAGGAAAAAAAATAGTTTGTGGTAAATGTCGCAGGCAGAATAGCAGGGTGCGTGTGCAGCTACACACATCTGGCCCACAGGTGTCCAAGTGGAATTTGCCATCACTCCAAGAAACAGTCAGAGACTGTCTTTTTAAATGGAGAATGGTGTGAGGACTCGTGGAATTCAGTGTTACAAGTCAAGCGTACAACATATTCATTTAAGTCAGAGTTGCAGTCAGAGTTGTTTGACATACTTTTGAGTTAATTTTACTGAACTGAAAATGTTTAATGAAAATGAGACAAAACCCAGTGTCTTGCTCATTCTTCAGAATCACTTCTTCAGAGGAAGTAAATGAAAAGAAGTCTGTTTCTGGTTTCCATTGCTAAAAATCTTACTTAAGAGTAACAGAGAGATTGAGCACTTTGCTGGTTTGAAGGATGTAACAAGTTTATTAGGAAGATCGTTGTCTTCCGGCTCTATTAATCCCACTGCTTGTATATGCCCTCCTGTCCTCCCTTATCTCTGGCTCCATAGAAGTAACTTTAATTTCTTTCTTAAAGGTACCTGCTGTTAAACAATTGTTTTTGTTACTATATTTCCCCCTTGGACGTGTCTGTCATAACTATAAATTTCCTTTTTTTGCTAAGAAAATGAATGTTTATCACAATAAAAACAAGATTCTGCTCCAACTTTTGCTGGTGCTTTGGCTGAATCTCTCAGCCTCACAACACATCAGAATATTGGAGTTACCATCTGGGATTTGCATTATACATCCATCTTCAGTCTTTTGTCCACAGAGATTTGCCACATTGTCATCTCATTACTTCTCCCATGAGCTCCTCAAGCCCAAATTCTCATTTGCTCTGCTACTTTAGTTCTAATACTGAGGGTTTGTTTCCAAAACTTGAGAGTTTGTTCTGAATCTGAGAACCTGAGAAACTGAAAACCATTCTTTTGCTTTGATTCACACTAGGTTCCCCAAAACTCTGAGAGGCTGCACATGCTTTTATTTGGAAATATATTGCAGCTATAACCTATCCAAGGTCTTATGAAATGATGACATGATTGTTCTCCTTTACTCTGTTAAGGTGGTGGATTTCAATAAATGGTATTTAAATACCAGTCCTTACATTTCTAGGACAAACTCTACTTATTCATGACATATTGTCTTTTATATATTTTTGGATTTGATTTGCTAATATTTTACTAAGAACTTTTGTATATACACTCACAATGTATAATAGTATATCATTCTTTTATTTGTAATGTTTTTGTCTGGTTTTGAATGTTAAGGCTTGAATATAAAATGAGTCAAAAGTATACCTTCTTCTATTTACTGAAAGAGTTTGTTCAAGATTGGTAGTGTTTGTTTCTCAAAAATATGATAGAACACAGAATTTACCAATGAAGTCATTTAGACCTGAAATTTTCTGTGAGGTAAATCTTTAATGATAAATTTAATTTCTTTAGAATATACAGTCATCCCTCAGTATCTGTGAAGGATTGGTTCCAGACTCTACCCTCTCCAACTCATGGATACCAAAATCCACATATGCTCAAGTCCCTTGTATATAAAAGCATAGTATCTGCATGTAACCTACGCACATCCTCACACATATTTTAAATCATTTATAGATTATTTGTAATACCTAATACAATGCTTAAGCATCACTTTATTCACATAGATTCAGCATAGTATTTGGTACACAGAAAATTCAAGTGTTACTTTTTATAACTTCGTGAAATTTTTTTCCCAAATATTTTTGATGCAGTTAACTGAAACCATAGATGTAGAACCCACAGATACAGAAGGCTGGCCATATAGGACTATTCACATTTTCTAATTCTTTGTGTTTTGGTTCTGGTAATTTCTGCCTTTCATATGATTTTGCCATTTCAAGCATGTTGCAAAATTCATTAGTATGAAGTGTTTTTATAATATTCCCTTACTGTTCATATATATATTTTTAATTTCTTCTTTGAAAGGAGATATTACTAGTCTCTCCTTTTTTTTTT
>JAPYYA010003344.1:0-12972 GCA_028533165.1 Leontopithecus rosalia | reverse complement strand
TCAAATCTTTTTTCAAGGTTCTTCATTTCTTTGCACTGATTTAGAACATGTTCTTTTAGCTCACAGAAGTTTCTCATTACCCACCCTCTGAAGTCTGATTCCATCAGTTCATCACTCTCATTCTCTGTCCAGCTTTGTTCCCTTGCTGGTGAGGAATTTTGGTCCTTTGTAGGCCGTGAGGTGTTCTGGTTTCGGGTGTTTTCCTCCTTTTTGCGCTGGTTTCTTCTCATCTTTGTGGATTTATCCACCTGTCGTCTGAGTAGTTGCTGATTTTTCGATTGGGTGTCTGAGTTGAGGCGCAAATTGTTGATGATGAAGTATTTCTGTTTCTTAATTTTCCTTCTATCGGTCTAGCCCCTCTGCTGTAAGACTGCTGAGGTGCACTCCTGGACCTGCTTGTCTGGGGTACACCTGTAGCAGCTGCAGAACAGTGAGGTTTGCTACCAGTTTCTTCTATCTTTGTCCCAGAATGATGCCCGCCAAATGTCAGTCTGATCAGTCCTTTTTGAGGTGATTCTTTGAGTATACAGGGGTCAGGGAGCAGCTTGAGGAGATGGTCTGTACTTTAAAGGAGCTCAAGTGCTGAGCTGTGAGCTCCGTTGTTCATTCAGTGGTGCTAGGCAAGTACGTTTAAGTCTGTTGTAGCAGAACTCATAAAACCCCTTTTTTTCCCTCAGATGCTCTGTCTCGGGGAGTTAGGGCTTTATTTGTGAGTATCCATTGCACTGTCCTGCCCAGATAGGAGGCAGTCTAGTCACTATTTGGCTGCTGAGGCTCCGCCCTTCTGGCATGAGGTTCACCCTTTTGCTGTGGGCTCCGTCCTGCTGTTTTGGGCTCCGCCCTACTAACCTAGGCCCCGCCCTGCTGAAGTGGTCTCTGCCCTGTTGGCGGAGTCTCTCTGTTATGGCGGGTTGCCTCAGCAATGGCTGACTGCGTCAGCAATGGGCGAGTACCTCACTAGGGGCAGAAACTCTCGGCAATGGTGGAATCACACTGTGGTTTGGATTTGTATTTCCCTGATCATTAGTGATGCTGAGCATTTTTTCATGTTTGTTGGCCATCTGTATATCTTCTTTTGAGGATTGTCTATTCATGTCCTTAGCCCACTTTTTGATGGGATTGTTTTGTTCTTGCTGATTTGTTTGAGTTCTTTTTAGATTCTGTATATTAGTCCTTTCTCAGATGTATACATTGTGAGGATTTTCTCCCACTCTGTGGATTGTCTGTTTACTCTGTTGACTATTGCTTTCACCATGTAAAAGCTCTTTAGTTTAATTAGGTCCCAGCTGTTTATCTTTGTTTTTGCTGCATTTGCTCTTGGGTTCCTGGTCATGAAATCCTTGCCTAAGCCAATGTCTAGAAAGGTTCTTTTCCAATGTTATCTTCTGGAAGTTTTTTTGTTGATAATATTTAAATTACCATTTCAACCTTGCTGCTTGGTATTGGTCTGTTCAGGGTATCTAATTATTCCTGATTTAAGCTAGGAGGGTTGCATTTTTCCAGCAATTTATCCATCTTTTCTAGGTTTCCTAGTTCATGTGCATAAAGGTGTTTGTAGTAGCCTTGAATGATCTTTTGGATTTCAGTGATGTCAGCTGTAATATCATCTCCTGTTTCATTTCTTAGTGAGATTATTTGGATTTCTCTCTTATTTTTTGGTTAATTTTGCCCATGGTCTATCAATTTTATTTATCTTTTCAAAGAACAAACCTTTTGTTTCTTTTATCTTTTGCATTTTGGGGAGGTTAATTTCATTTAATTCTTCTCTGATCTTGGCTATTTCCCTTCTTCTGCTTGGTTTGGGTTTGATTTGTTCTTCTTTCTCTAGTTTCTTGAGTGACCTTAGATTGTCAGTTTGTGCTCTTTCAGTCTTTTTGATGTAGATGTTTAGGACTATGAACTTTCCTCTTAGGACTGCCTTTGCTATATCTGAGAGGTTTTGATAGGTTGTGTCATTATTGTCATTCAGTTTGAAGAATTTTTAAATTTCCATCTCAATTTTGTTTTTGACCCAGTGCTAATTCAGGAGCAGGTTATTTAATTTCCATGTATTTGCATGGCTTTGAAGGTTTCTTTTGGAGTTGATTTCCAGTTTCAGTCTACTGTGGTCTAAGAGAGTGCTTATATAATTTCACTTTTCTTAAATTTATTGAGGCTCGTTTTATGGCTTATCATATGGTTCATCTTGGAGAAAGTTCCATGTGCTATTTAATAGAATGTGTATTCCGCTGTTCTGGATTAAATGTTCTGTATATATCCATTAAGTCCATTTGTTCCAAGGTATAGTTTAAATCCATTGTTTCCTTGTTGACTTTCTGTCTTGATGACCTGTCTAGTATTGTCAGTGGAGTACTGAAGTCCCCCACTATTTTTGTGTTGCTGTCCATCTCATTTCTTAGGTCTATTAATAATTGTTTTATAAATTTGAGAGCTCCAGTGTTAGATGCATATTTGTTTAAGATTGTGAAATTTTCCTGTTGGACAGTGCCTTTTACCATTATATGATGTCCCTATTTGTCTCTTTTAACTGCCATTTCTTTAACATTTGCTTCGCTTTGTCTGATATAAGAATAACTACCCCTCTCACTTTTGCTGTCCATTTGCATGAAATACCTTTTCCCACCCATTTACTTTAAGTTTATGTGAGTCCTTATGTGCCAGGTGGGTCTCCTAAAGTCAGCAGATAATTGGTTGGTGAGTTCTTATCCTTTCTGTGGTTCTGTATCTTGAGTGGAGCATTTAGGCCATTTATGTTCAATGTTAGTATTGAAATGTGAGGTACTGTTGCTTTCCTCATGCTTGTTGTTGCCTGTGTACTTCTGTTTTTTTGTTTTTTGTTTTTCCTTTTTAACTTGTATTTTTGTTTTAAAGGTCTTGTGTGATTTATACTTTAAAGAGGTTCTATTTTAATGTGTTTCCAGGATTTGTTTCAAGATTTAGAGCTCCTTTTAGCAGCTCTTTTAGTGGTGACTCAGTAATGGCAAATTCTGTCAGCATTTGTTTATCTGAAAAAGACTGTATCTTTCTTTCCTATATGATACTTAGTTTTGCTGGATACAAAATTCTTGGCTGACAATTATTTTGTTCAAGGGAGCTGAAGATAGGGCCCCAGTCCCTTCTATCTTGCAGGGTTTCTGCTGAGAAATCCACTATTAATCAGATAGGTTTTCCTTTAATGGTTACCTGGTGCTTGTGTCTCATAGCTCTTAAGATTCTTTCCTTCTTCTTAACTTTGGATAACCTGATGACAATGTGCCTAAGCAAAGATATTTTTGTGATAAATTTCCAGGGTGTTCTTTGTGCTTCTTGTATTTGCATGTCTAGGTCTCTCACAAGGTCAGGGAAGTTTTCCTTGATTATTTCCCCAAATATGTTTTCCAAGCTTTTAGAATTCTTTTCTTCCTCAGGAACACTGATTATTCTGTGGCTGCTGTGGGGAATGAAAGTGAGATTCCTGGGTCACTGGAGTTGGGTAATAGGAGGGTTATGGCTGGCTCTGTGAGTCCTGTGTGTTGTTAGGGAATTGGGGAAATGCTGGCAGTCACAGGCCTCACCCAGCTCTCACGTAAATTGAAGGACAGGCTTTACTCCCATCCTGCCCCTCACAACAGCCCCCAGATCATTTTCAGGTGGAGATTTATACAGGCTTGAGAACCTGTCACCAGCTATTTTGTTCCCAGTTGTGGAAAGAAAGAGCTTGGTTCTTCCCCCACCTATGGAGTCTGTATTCTGGATTTGTGCCTTTCCCCAAGTTCTGGTCAGGAGGCTTCTCACCCTCTTCAAATTGCTACAGAGTTCATCTAGAGATTTCCTTCTCCCTGTGTAGTTTTACCCCCTGCTCCTTTCCTGTTGAATCCACTACAGGGATTCAACAGGAAATCCTGCCTGTAGTGTCAGGCAGGAATGGCCTGCTAGGGGACCCAGGAAGCTCCCAGGGCCTTTCTGCTGCTTCCTCTATCCTTGTACTTTGCTCGGCTCTCCAAATTGACTCATCTTCAGGTAAAGTTGGAAACTTCTCCCACAAGTTGACCTTCAGTTTTTCCAGTGGTGGTGTGCATTTGGGAGGGGAAGGTCTTTGTTTCCCTCTTCTGCAGTTGGGGCACTCAGCTTTGGGACTGTCTCCTGGGTCCTGCAGGAGCAGTCCACTTTCTTTGGAGGGTTTGTGAGTCCTCTCAGGATTGCTGGTTTGTTCTTGCAGTCAATCTAGAAAATCATTATTTAAAAATTTGGCACTTTTAAAATATAATATTGTAATGTAATTTTATACCCTCACAACAAACTTATAAATCCATTCTGCTTGTTTTCTAATTTGATCAGTTAACATAAGAAAATATACTTCCCTCCAATGACTTAATTTGGGGCCGTTTCAACTTGATCTGTATTTTGGAGCTGGTTTCCACTCAAGAATATTCTTGACTATTGAATGATAGCAGATTAAAAAAATCTGAAGAAATTTATTTTCTAAAGAAAGAAAATAGAACCTAATGTGTTTAGAGCTTTTGTTATTCATTTGATAATATGCTGTATATTTATCCATAAACTTTTAATCCCGAAAATTATTCTGTAAAACATTTGTCATATTCTCAATTATAAAGATGAGAAAATAGTTTCAAATAAAGAATTTTCAGTGTCACACAGTTTATATATATATAGCCAGATTAAAGTCCAAGGCTGACAGTTGACTTCAAAGCTACAAGCCCACATCCTTTTCAATACAGACTGCTAGTCAAATACAAGTTGCAATGATATGTGACATGGATATTTTGCTTTCTAGGAACATGTATATAACACATATGTGTTATTTTTAAAGATTTTATTGTGAAGTATATTAAACAATAGGGACATAAAATATAAATGTGAAGCTTTATAAAGTATCATAAAGCAAACATTCATTTAAACACCACTGATAACCTATGCCCAGGAATGGAATATTGCCAGCACCCTTGAAGTTCACCAACCCCACCATGCTCTTTCCAAATACCATCCTCTTCTTTCTCCTGTATCTTATGATCTTCCATAAGATAACTACTATCTTTACTCTAACATGATAGTCCAGACTTTTTTGTAATGGTAAAATAATGCATAAACTGTACCATTTAACCATTTTAAACTGTATGGTTCAGTGGCATTACATATATTTACATTGTTGTGTAATTATTACCACCAACCATCTTCAGAATTTTTTATCTTTTTAAACTGAAACTGTACTCATTACCAAAAACTCCCCATTCCCCTCTTATCCCAGCCCCTAGCAACAACCATGCTACTTTATGTTGCTATGAATTTGACCACTCTAGGTACCCATATAAGTGAAATCATACAATATTAATCCTTCTGTGACTGGGATATTTCTTTCAGCATGATGTTTTCAAAGTACATCCATGTTGTAGCACCTGCCAGGGTTTCCTTCCTTTTAAAGGCCAAACAATATTGCATTGTATGTGTATACTGTATTTGTTTATCTAGTTATCTATCTACGTACCACTTGTACAACTTGGGTTGCTTCTACCTTTGGTCTATTTTGAAGAATATTGTCATGAACATGGATGTACTAATAGCTGTTTTAGTCCCCGCTCTCAGTCATATATTTTGGGGTATATACCTAGAAACAGAATTGCTGGATCATATGCTTAATTTTTTTGAGGAACTACCACAATGTTTTCCGTAGCAGCTATACTATTTTACATTATCATTAGCAGTGCACAAGTGTTCCAATTTCTCCACTTCCTTACCAATAATTGTTTTTTGTTTTCATTATAGATTTGTTCTTTTTGAAAACTTTACATACATGAAATAATGCATATTTTCTTCTAATTCTGGCTTTTTTTTTACTCAGTTCATGAAATTCATGCATGCAGTTGAATGTAGCTGAAGCTGTACAGTTTTATGATGATATAGTATCACATGTATGACATCCATTTATTACCTATTCCACTGTTGATGAACATTTGGATTGTTCTGGTTCTTAGTTATTATGAATAATGCTGCTGGGAACATTCATATACAGGAACCTTGGTATATGTGTGAGTGATTTGTTTTTTATATACCTAGAAGTAGGATTGCTGGATCTACTTCTAGGGTAGGCATATGTTCAACATTAGATTGTGCCAAGCTATTTTCCAAAGTTGTTGTACTAGTTTACATTTCCTCCAGAAGTTGGTAGAGTTCACACTGCATCATATCTTTCCTAGTGCAAATGTGGTTTTTGCCATTCTGATAATTACTGATGATGTTGAACATTTTTGTTTTACATATTTATTGAGCATTTGAATAGTCTCTTTCATAAAATGACTTTAAGCCTCCTGCCTATTTTTTCTATTGATTCTTTTGTCTTTATTGATTTGCATAAAGAAATACTGATAATAAGATGGATGGATATATACATAGACAGAGGGATACAAACTTTTTGTTGCAAATGTCTTCTATTCCTTGGGTTGCCTTTTCACTTTCTTAATGATGTCTTCGGTAAACAGAAGTTTTTAATGTCAATGTAGTAAAGATTTATAAAACAACTTTCCTTTATGGATGATGGTTCTTTTGCCCCTTTAAATAAACCTTTCCCTGCCCCAAAGTCATGAAGATATTTTAAATTAGCTGTCAATATATTTTTAAAAAGATGGAAGGCTGCTGAGAATTTCATTGAATTTACATTATATGTATAGATGAATTTGAAGATAACTGATATCTTCAGAAGATATCAATAGATCTTGACTTGATCTTCCGAACTATGAACATCATATATTCCTCCATGGGTCTTTAATTTTTCTTTATTTATTTCTTTTCTTTTTCTTTCTTTCTTTTTCTTTTTCTTTTTTTTTTTCTTGAGACAGAGTCTTGCTCTGTTGCCCAGGCTGGAGTGCAGTGGCACAATCTTGGCTCATTGCAACCTCCACCTCCTGGGTTCAAGCAATTCTCTGCCTCAGCTTCCTGAGTAGCTGGAATTATAGGCACTCACCACCAAACCCAGCTATTTTTGTATTTATATATATAGTAGAGACAGAGTTTCACCATCTTGGCCAGGCTACTCTTGAACTCCTGTCCTCATGATCCACCCACCTCGGCCTCCCAAAGTGCTGGGATTACAGGTGTGAGCCACTGTGCCTAGCCTGGGTCTTTAATTTTTCTTACTGTCCTCTTGTTTTCTGCACAGGTATCTTGTCCATCTTATATTAGAATTTATTTTTAAGTATTTGATATACTCAATGCTATTACAAATATATATTTATAAGCTTTTGTTTTCTCTTTGTTGGTATACAGAAATGAAAAGATTGTTGATAATGAGTCTTTGATCAACTCATGTATTCTAATAATTTACTAGAACATTTTTTGACATCTACTCAAACCATATAATTGAAAATAATATCCTAATTTATTCATTTTTCATCATTAGAGCATTTTTAATATGATAATTTTTCTTATCTTAAGACCTTTAATACAGTATTGAATTGACATGGTGGTCATAATAGGCATCCTTCTGTTATCCTAATCTCAAAGAAGAAAGCCTACTTGAGACTCTTCCTGAATTTCTTTTTTCTTTTTCTTTTTTTTTTTTTTTTTGTGATGGAGTTTCACTCTTGTAGCCCAGGCTGGAGTGTAGTGGCATGATTTTGGCTCACTGCAACCCCTGCCTCCCGGGTTCAAGTGATTCTTCTGCCTCAGCCTCCCGAGTAGCCAGGCATGCACCACCAGCCCAGCTAATTTTTTTGTATTTTTAGTAGAGATGGGGTTTCTCCATGTTGGTCAGGCTGGTCTCGATCTCCCAACCTCAGGTGATTTGCCTGCCTCAGCCTCAGGTGCTGGGATTACAGGTGTAAACCACTGTGTCTGGCCTTACAAATTTCTATAGCCTGGCCTTACCAATTTCTATAAATGATGAAACATCAGGGTAAACTTTTGGATACTTTTTGTTTTAGAACTTCAACTTGTTATTAATGATGTGACATATGGAGAGATTACTTTTTTCTTTTTCTTTTTTTTTTTTTATAAAAAATAATGGATGGGTGTGCGGCCGGCCTGTGGCACATGCGCCACCTAGAGAGATTACGTTTTATCTAAAACAACCCTCCGTTCTTACTTATCAAAGCCTCTGTGTCACTGACGTTTCTAAATATCAAAATCGTTAAAATTGAATCCTCTGAATTTTAGACATCTCTGATATTTTGATACTGACTTCCACATTTATACATGTGACATTATTCCTTTCATTTTACAACAACTGTTTAAAAATGTGGTTTGGTGTGTATTCTGTAGTAACTTCACAAATTCTTGTTAACTAATTTAACGGTATACTATTTGGAGAAAAAGATACACTTGACTGTTTCAGTATACTTCACTAGCTGTATCTCTATCACTAAAAAATAGTGAGACAATTTTGGTGTAAATCCCTCAGATTGTTCTTAATCTGAGATGAGGGAGTCTTTATTTCCCTCAGAATGGAATACATATTTTTGATCACTCAAATACCCCATTATTCCAGATTATTGAAATAAATAATTACAACTGTCATTTTGGTTTAATGTGACAGTGAAAATAACTTTGAGATAAATTTCCCTTATTTTTTTATTTCACTAGATTAAAGAGCAATCAATGTACTTTTTATTGACCTCTCTTCACCTCCCTTATTCAAGACGTTTCTGTCTAAAATAGTATTTGGAAAAGGATAGACATAAAGATAGCTGCATGAACATGCTAACACATCTTCAGTTTCACTCTTTCATTAATGGCCATACTCTTCCTTTTGCCTTTATCTATGGACTCAGCCCTCCACCCTACCTTGAACCCTCATTGCTGTGACAAATGATCAATGCTGTGATTCAGATTTGTTGAGATCAGCTAGGTGTATACTCCATGATAATGATGATGATGATGAATGATGATAAAAGAGGTAGTAGTGATTATGATGCTGGGTTAGCTAATTTGCAGAACCTTTGAATAGATGTGCTATTCCAATATAAAGCAGAAAGTGCGATGGTTTTGTTAGGCATCCATTTTATTATATGGAGGATTTCAGCAAGTTCTTATATGGGTATTTTAAACAAAGCTTTCTGTTTAATACCAAGAAATGTGGAACTTCCCATATTTTTAGACTCTGTTTATGTAGTAAATTAGAAGAAACATTTTCAGATTTTTTTCTATAAACTTGTTATTTATCTAATGATTAAAGTAATATCATCTGTTTTATTACACAGATATTATTTTATGCTTGAAACTTTTACTTTTTGAAGCCGAGTATTATTAACAGGCTTTCCTTCACCAACACAAAGAAACATCTTTGGGAGACAGAATACCACACTAAAATTAGCAGGAGACCTATCAGTGGATTTATGCTTAGAAAGAATGGAAGTTAAATACGTAGGTCTAGGAAGACCATGTTTTGTCTCCTACTGAATTAATACATCTCAAGCCTCTCCCCAGCACTAGGTTATGCATTGTTTGGGTGAATAATAGCATGATTTAAATTTTGCAAGGTACAAAATTTTATTACATTTTACTTTTCTCCCACTACAACCTGACTCCCGTAAGGAGCTCAACTGATGTTTATGCCTGATACCCCAAGTTAGACAGGTATAGCTTGCTGTGCATTTTAAAGAGTAGCTAACATATGTATCATATAACATACATAGCATGAGCTTTTTCACATAATGTCAGACTAATTAATGTATTATATTCCACTGCAACAGGATCACATTAGTCTTAGTAACTTAATCACTCAGACTTAGTCTGTTGTTTTACACCATGAACTTAAAATGATATAAGTATATTTACATGGCTGAATTGTGAAAAATATAAAATATGTATGAATATGAACATTTTAAAATGTGAACCATAATTTGTTTTCAATCATTTTGTATAAATAACTCAGGTAGCATAACCATTAAAGTACAGTTCTTCCTCTGTATCCTTGGATTCTGTATCCAAGGATTCAATTAACCTCAGATTGAAAATATTTCTTCCCCCAAAATGGATGGTTTGTGTCTGTACTAAACATGTACAGAGTTTTTTCATGTAATTTTTCCCTACAATACAGTATAAGAACTATTTTCATAGCATTTACATTGTTTTAGGTATTATAAGAACTCTAGAGATGGATTTAAAGTACATGGGAGCATATGTGTAGATTATATGCAAATACTACACCATTTTATATCAAAGACCTGAGCATCTATGCATTCTGGTATCCAACAGGATCCTGGCACCACACCCCCATGGATATCAAAAGACAACTATATAGGTTAAGAACATACCATATATTGACCAAACATTTTATTTATGATATCAAGGAAAATATGAATAGTATTTTTCTTTTTTCTTTTTTCTTTTTTTCTTTCTTTCTTCTTTTTTTTTTTTTTGAGATAGCATCTCACTCTGTCACCCAGGCTGGAGTGCAGTGGTGTGATCTCAGCTCACTGCAACCTCTGCCTCCCAGATTCAAGTGATTCTCCTGTCTCAGCCTCCTGAGTAGCTGAGATTGCAGGCGCATGCCACCACGCCCAGCTAATTTTTGTATTTTTAGTAGAGACGAGGTTTCACCATGTTGGTCAGGCTGATCTCGAACTGCTGACCTCAAGTGATCTACCTGCCTTGGCCTCCCAAAGTGCTGGGATTACAGGTGTGAATGAATAGTATTTTTCAGTGCACCTGGGAAAACTACTAGACATCCATAAAAATGAATTCTTTTAAGAGGACTGCTTTATTTTACACATCATTGAAGAAAGTAAGATTGGTAATTTCAGAGTTCACTGATGAAAATGGGGATGTATTTTAGATTGCTTTTTAAGTTGATAAGATAGCTTTTGTAATTTTAAATAAATAGTTGGCCTATTTTTTTTTAAGAACAGGACAAGTCTTACGCTACCAAATTGGACTACCATGCTAAATGAGATTCAATACATGTCCTAATTTTATAAGGTTTGTGTTTGGACACAAAAAATGTGGGCCAAACTGACTGAGTTGATGTATAATTATAAGTCTACATGAAAAATGCAATTACAAGTAGTTCCAGGGAATTGGAAACTGTGCTTTCTCACATTGTCTCCCGAGTGCCTGGTGAGACATCAGGCTTGGTGGTGGTGGGAAATATGTGTTGAATGAATGTATGAGAGGAAGCATTTAGAATAAAAATGCGTCGATGCTACAGGAAATAAGACAGAAGATATTCAATACGGTTCACCACTGAGTCCTAAAAAACAATGTTTTTCTACTTTGGTTTTTAAAAGAACCACAACCCCCAAGTCAATGAGAAAAACTTCTGTAAATCAGCCACTAAAGTCTTATTAAATCACAGATACCAAAGATGTAAAAAATCTAATTTTTAGCAACTCATCATAGTAAAACTCATCTGGGGAGAAAATATTCATATAAATTAAAATGCTTTATTTATAAGAGGCACAATTAAGATGCTCAGTCATTTTTAGTGATTAGTACACTACCCCCTGGTTAATAGAATTCTCTAGCTTTCCCCAGCAGATGAGGGTGAGCTATTGCATTTAGAAGGAAATGGTACCTGTCTACATCTACAAACAGCTTATTTTGCAGTGATATAAAACAAGTTCAATTTTGGAATGTAAAACAGCATTATTAACATTTTTAAGGAAGAAGAAAGATGCATAAAAAATTACAAATATATATTAAATTGTATGGTTTGATTTTTTATATATAAAGTAATATGTGGCGATTTGAGTAGTATTTAGTAATCCGTTAAAAATTAATGGACTATTATAGTCTTTTACTAGAGAAAAGGACTTTCCTATTTCATAGTTTTTCAGGTAATAAATCTATTGAATTTTTAAATGTGTATATACACATATACCATTCATTGCTTATTGATGAGGATGTGTTCTGAGAAATATGTAATTAGGCAATCTTGTGCTAACAGCATAGTGCATATCTATAAACCTAGATGGTATATTCCTATTATACATCTAGGCTACATGGTATAGCCTATTGCTCTTAGGCTACAAACCTGTACAGCATGTGACTGTACTGGAATACTGTAGGCAATTGTAACAACCTGGTATTTGTGTATCCAAACATAACTAAACACAGAAAAAATACAATAAAAATATGTTATTACGATCATATAAGACCAACGTCTTCTGTATAGTTCATTATTGACTGAAATACAATTATGTGGTACATGTGGCACTATATATATATATAAAACACAAATACACACATATAAAGTAAATGAAAAGGAGAAAGTAGAGCCTGATATTTTATCCTATAACCTAGGCAAAGTCAAAACAACTACATTTAAAATAGGAATTTTTTTACCACATAATTAACATTTAGCTATCTATCCTGACTCAAAGAGATATAGTCATAAAAAGCCCAAAATACTGTAGCATATATACTGCATAAAAAATACGGTTAGATTTTCTTATTGTAACATTAAATATAACTTCTCAATTCAATTTAAGTTTTAATGGTTTCCAATTTAATGAAGACAATTATAGTTCATAATTTCCTGAATAAAGCCAGGAACCTGGGTGTTGTACTGAACCAGTCTTTCATTCATGCTCCCCATTTCCAATCCATCATATATCCATTCATTTCTATATCTCCAACCATTCCACTTTTGGTTTTATTTTCACCACCTTAGTCTAAGGTACCATCATCTCCTTTGCAGTTACTTCAGGAGCTCCTACAGGTCTCTGTTCTTCTATCTACCTTCCTCCTATCCAGTCTCTGCAAGAACAAATCTGATTATGTTATTCTTTTGCTTTAAAAGTCTTCAAAAGCACTTAGAATGAAATCCCAACCTGAAACGGGGCCTACAACTTCTGCATGAGCTGCCCTGCCTGTAGCTCCAGTCTCATTTTATTCCTCACTCACTTTAGGTAACTTCTTATGCCCCAGACTGTCCTGGCCTTCTTTCAGTTCTGGAAATACTCTATTCTCTTTCTCAGGTTGGCGCCTGTGTATGTACCTAGTCTCTGGACTATTCCTCAAATACACCAACCCTCTTCATTA
>JAPYYA010003343.1:0-12972 GCA_028533165.1 Leontopithecus rosalia | reverse complement strand
GTTCTTGGAGTGACTTTTCATGAAGAGAAATTAATGGGGGTAGAAGGAGCCAGATTGTGAAAAGTCTTAGAACCTCGACTAAGGAAACTTTTCTGTTGTCAGTAGGAATCTTCGTGGATTTCCCAGCAAAAGAGTAAATAACTATTAATGAGGAATATTATTTCTGGGGCTGACTTCCACTTTGGGGCTCATAGTCAGTATGGGTGAGCTGCTAATTCTAGGAGAGAGAATGTTTGTAGAATGTTAGAGATTTGCTGAGTGCCTTGTGATTGGCATATAGCAAGCATTCTAAGTCTAGACATTGTTTTTGCACACTAAAATGGTGGATTTACCTAACACTATTATCCTTTACGGTATGAAAAAAAGCTGTTTTGGATTATTGCACTAATATTTTATGTTACAGAGAGCGGATCTTTCCTACAGTTGCTCTTGGAAGGGAACTATGAAGCCATATTCTTAAATTCAATGACTCAAAATATTTTTAATTCAACAACAACCTCTGAAGAAAAGATTGATAGCTACCTGGAGAAGCAGGTAGTAACATTCCTGGATGGCTTAACAGATTTGGACACAACGGAAAGGTAGAATTTTGTTTGAAATTTTCAGAGGAACAGACTGAATATATTTAGTAGCACCTTGACAGTGTCAGGCACTGATTTTAGCAGCTGAGAAACCTTGCTTTCCCTTTACTCAAGACTCATGATGTACCAAGTAATCAATGTGAGAACTCTTGTCCAGAAGTCCATCAGAATGAAAAAATAGAGTGGTGCAGGATAAAATGGTTTCATATGTGAGACTGGCACGTATTTGGGTGTTATCTGCTAACCCACTCCCATGAGCTCCCAATGCTTAGGTCTGGTAGGCTCTACCCACCACAAGACTTCACGCCTTATTTCCTTTTATCTTAAAAACATGCTTTCAGGCTGGGCATGGTGGCGTGCGCCTGTAGTTCCAGCTGCTCGGGAGGCTGAGGTGGAGTTTGCAGTGAGCCAAGATCATGCCATTGTACTCCAGCATGGGTGACAGCTAGATTCTGTCTCAAAAAGAAAACCAACAAAAAAAACCCCCCACATACCTTCAGTCTTGTTATTTCTGCATAGCTGAATGCTAAGTTGTAACGATTTATTATGTTTTAGATTATTGTCTGTATAGAGCTCAGAGAAGTTAATGTTTTTATTTCAGAAGCCCTTGGTTTACCTTTTTCCATTAAATTTGTGTAATTTTATAGGGTTAAATATAGCAGATAGTTACACGGCAGGGAAACCTAACCTTTTCAGTGGCTTAAATTTTGCTGGTATAAATTGGATACCTCTATCTTTCCTCTGCTATCTGTGCAACCATGTCAATCTTTAATTACCTTATAAATGCATGCAATTTTATTTTACCATTATTTCTAGGAAATGGCTTCATTTAGTCCTTCCACAAATAAACTATTGTACTAGGTGTGGAGGTTGTGAAGATGAATAAAGCATAACCCATATTCATAAGGAGTTTGCCAGAGAATGCTACTATAGGCTTTTAATGTTATTTTAAAAATTAATATTATTTCTTTTTTTTTTTTTTTTTGAGACGGAGTTTCGCTCTTGTTACCCAGGCTGGAGTGCAATGGCGCGATCTGGGCTCACCGCAACCTCCGCCTCCTGGGTTCAGGCAATTCTCCTGCCTTAACCTCCTGTGTAGCAGGGATTACAGGAACACGCCACCATGCCCAGCTAATTATTTGTATCTTTAGTAGAGACGGGGTTTCACCGTGTTGACCAGGATGGTCTCTATCTGTTGACCTCGTGATCCACCCGCCTCGGCCTCCCAAAGTGCTGGGATTACAGGCTTGAGCCACTGCGCCCGGCCTATTTCTTTTCATTTTTCTTTTTTATGGAGTCTCACTCTGTTGCCCAGGCTGGAGTACAGTGGCATGGTCTTGGTTCACTGCAACCTCCGCCTCCTGAGTTCAACTGATTCTCCTCCCTTGGCCTCCCACGTAGCTGGGATTACAGGCCTGCACCACCATAAAAAAAAAATACAGATTTTTGGCCGGGCGCGGTGGCTCATGCCTGTAATCACAGCACTTTGGGAGGCCAAGGCGGGTGGATCACGAGGTCAAGAGATCGAGACCATCCTGGTCAACATGGTGAAACCCTGTCTCTACTAAAAATACAAAAAATTAGCTGGGCATGGTGGCGTGTTCCTGTAATCCCAGCTACTCAGGAGGCTGAGGCAGGAGAATTGCCTGAACCCAGGAGGCGGAGGTTGTGGTGAGCCGAGATCGCGCTATTGCACTCCAGCCTGGGTAACAGATTTTTTTTTTTTTGTATTTTTAGTAGAGATAGGGTTTCACCATGTTGGCCAGGCTGGTCTGACCTCAGGTGATCCACCCACCTGAGCCTTCCAAAATGCTGGGATTACAGGCATCTGCCACTGCGCCCCGCCTCCTTTTCATTTTAGTTTACTGGTAGTTATGTTTCTTTGGTGTCATTCTTTTTTTTTTCTTCCTTTTTTTAGAGATCTTGTCTTGATATGTTGCTTAGCCTGGTCTCAAGCTCCTGGGCTCAAGCAGTCCTCTCACCTCTGCCTCACTAAGTATGGGGATTATAGGCATGAGCCACTCCGCCTGGCCAGATTCTTACTGCCCTCTGATATGTGTGCACTCTCATAGCAACTAGCCTTGTGGTGCCCATGAAAGCAACACATTAACACAAATGCATTATCACAAGACAGACCAGATTTCTGTCTAAAAAGAGACTTTGAGTTGACTCATTGTCAGACATTTGAAAGTTAATGTGTATTATCAGTTCACCTTATGGATTTTGTTTTTTGATTAGAACAGTTTCTTAAGGCTGTTTTCTCTAAATTTCCAAACTAATGATTCCAAACCAGCTGTTTTGTTATCTTTTTTTCTCTAATGCTGCTTATTCTTTGAATTGCATCCTAAGTTTTATACTTTTGCTACCATAGGCTTGTATGTTTGATTGTTTTTTTCTTTTTCTTAAACAACCTCCCTTTTAAGAAAGGGCCTAGGGGCTGCAGGGAAAAAAGTGACTGCTAATACTTTCTCTTCAGAATGAAACTTCAGGATTCCCTGGCTGTTATTTGCTAGAGTTGAATCTGTACCTATTTAGGTCCTAATTTAGGGTTTGGCACATGGCTGGCAGGCTAACTAAGTGGCTAAGAATAAATGGGATTTTTTTTTTTTTTTTGAGTGGGAGTCTCCCACTATTGCCCAGGATGTAGTGCAGTGTCGCAATCTCGGCTCACTGCAATCTCTGCTGCCTGGATTCAAGCAATTCTCTTGCCTCAGCCTCCTGAGTATCTGGGACTACAGGTGTGTGCCGTCATGCCTAGCTAATTTTTTTTGTATTTTTAGTAGACATGGGGTTTCACCATGTTGGCTAGGATGGTCTCGGTCTCTTGACCTCGTGATCCACCTGCCAAGGCCTCCCAAAGTGCTGGGATTACAGGTGTGAGCCACTGTGCCCAGCTGGTTTTTATATTTTTAAAGGGTTGGAAAAAACAAAACATGATCTGCAAAGCCTAAAATATTACCTGTCTGTCCCTTTTTAGAAAAGGTTTGCCTACCTCTGTCTTAAATCACAAAAAGACTGACAAATAGAGGTTTCACTCAAATTTCTATGTTTTTGTTGTTGTTCTAGCATTTGGTGGCATGGGATCAGTAAAAAGTTAGCAACAACTTTATATCATCACTTTTCTTTTGTATAAAGTCAGTTTTCTCTACATCTTGTAACAATGTCAGCTGTTAAAGAGAATGCCAGAAAAACATAGATGCCTAATGAGAACCTAAATCATCACTGTTCAAGATAATTTTCTGTGGAGCTAGAAGTGTTCTCTATCTTCATTGCCCAGATGGTAGCCACTAGCCACACTAAACTATCGAGCACTTCAAATATGGAAAATATGACTATGAAACTGAATTTTAAATTGTATTTAAACTAATGTAAATGTAATCCATATGTGGCTTATGGTTATAATATTGGATGTCGTAGACCTATTTTTTTTTTAAGAGAGACAGGGTCTCGCTTTATTATCCAGGCTGGAGTACAGTGGTATGATCAAAGCTTAGTCCAGCCTCGAACTCCTGGGCTGCAAGCAGTCCTCATGCATCAGCCTCTGGAGTAGCTGGGATATACCACCATGCCTGGCTACCTTTTTAATTTTTTGTAGTGACAGGGTGTCACACTATGTTTCTCAAGCTGGTTCTGAACTCCTGGGTTCAAACAATCCTCCTACCATGGCCTTTCAAGTGCTAGAATTACAGGTGTGAGCCACTGTGCCTGGCTGACCTAAATGTTTTAAGTTTTAGAAATTTTTGTGTGTGTGTGTCAGTACTCTAGGATGGTCCCAATAAATGTTGGTAGATATTATTTTCTTAATAAAACTGCATTGGAATAGTGTGTTTGAGATTATACAGTGATAGTAGTTCATATTTATTTCTTTAACTATTATTCTATGCAGACAACAGCTGATATTTCTACTTGGTGTGAGCAGTTTGCAACTTTTTGTTCAGAGCAACTGGACGGGGCCCCCTGTTGATTTACACCCTCAGGATTTTTTGCCATCTGTTTTGTTCCAGCAATTCAGTGAGGTATGCTTCTTGAAAGTGTTGTATGTAATTATTATGGTGTTACTTATTTTTTTACAAGCAGGTCTTTATGAACTGGAATTAATAGTAGTTAGGGAAGAAACATGACTTTATGGTTTATACAAAACTACCAAGAATGCTTGTTCATTGATCAGATTTTCACATATTTCCGGAAGTTCCATTGTCAATCTCAAATTCCTTTTAAGACACACACTTCATTTTATCAAGCCATGTAACCTGTGTTTTTAAATTAAAGTACAGACAGCTTCACCAGGTGTTTACTTGCTTGTGTCACCTCAGTTATATAAATTTCTTTTGTTTTTTGGGATGATATCTCACTCAGTCATCCAGGTTGGTGTACAGTGGCTAGATTACAGCTAGATTACCCTCAACCTACTCAGGCTCAGGTGATCCTCCCACCTCAGGCTACCAAGTAGCAGAGACTACAGTCACATGTCACCATGCCCAGGTAATTTTTTTGTAGAGATGGAGTTTTGCCAAGTTGCCCAGGGTGGTTTCAAACTCATGGGCTCAAGCGATTTGCCTGCCTCGACCTCCCAAAGTGCAGTAGGATTACAGGTGTGAGTGCTGTACATAAAGATCTTTAATGGCAAAGCAGCAAATCTGGAAATCTGTTTAATTTTATTTCAGGTAAGTTTAGTTTTTTTAATTTTTTTTTTGAGACAGAGTCTTGCTATGTCACCTAGGCTGGAGTGCAGTGGTGTGATCTCAGCTCACTGCAACCTCTGCCCCTGGGTCCAAGCAATTCTCCTGCCTTAGTCTCCCTAGTAGCTGGGATTGCAGGCATGTACTACCACACCTGGATAATTTTTTGTATTTTTAGTAGAGATGGTGTTGCACCATGTTGGCCAGGCTGGTCTTGAACTGCTGACCTCAAGTGATCCGCCTGCCTCAGCCTCCCGAAGTGCTAGGTTTATAGATGTGATTCACCATTTCTGGCTTGAAGATAAGTTTCCATACTGTGCTTAAGAATGATTTTCCAATAGTGGTTTGCTCCCCAGGGTGGTTTCCTTTAAATTAGAAATACTTGCTGGCACAGCATTGCTTCATGGTGATTATTATCCATTGTGAAGATAATATTATTGATCTGTTCCAGTGTGTCATCAATTGAGCTTTCCGTTTGAGTTCCTCAGGAATTTCTGAGCCCCTAAGTAGAGGGTCTGGCCAGTGTGAGATGATCTACAAAAGAAGTATGGTTTAAATCAAAGTAAGAACTTTGATTTGTCCAGCAGTTAGGTGATTTTGAACATAGCTATCAACCACTCAGCCTGGAAGAAGCTGAGTGATTGTTAGCTGTGTTCAGAATCACCAAAGTGTATCTAGCGATTATGCAGCAAAATGGACCCTGTGTTACCTGGTTTCTCAGAATTAGGTGTAGCAAATAAATGTGGAATAGAGTTATTAGAGATGGGGATTGGAAAGAGAAGAAGTACAGAAACAAGCATAATGTGAAAACCACAATAATTAACTCTTTATGTATCAGCTTAGTGAGTCGCTATATATACTTCAATAGAGTAATTTTAATTCATAATGTTGACCCTAATTATAATTGAAAGATTAAAAGAACTTCTGTATCTATGTCTAAGAAGGGAATTTATAATTTATATTCTGCAAAGGTTTTGTCCAAAATGGGGAAAAGAACCTCAGACCCCAATGATTGTTGTACTTAAAGAGATAAGCTTCAGTTATCTAGAAATGTACTTACCTCATTCCTTCTCTTATTATGTATCAATCAGTTTCTGGCTTCTATGGTCCTATGGTACAGGTTAGAAATCCACCAAACTGTCAAAGCCATAAATATTTCCTGAGCACTGATATGTGGTTTGAATGGTACTCAATTCACATTTTTTTTCTTTTTATTGAGACAGAGTCTCACTCTGTCACCCAGGTTGGAGTGCAGTGGTGCCATCTCGGCTCACTGCACCCTCCGCCTCCTGGGTTCAAGTCATTCTCCTGCCTCAGGCTCCTAAGCAGCTGGGACTACAGGCGCTTGCCACCATGCCTGGCTAATTTTTGTCTTTTTAGTAGAGATGGAGTTTTACCATGTTGGCCAGGCTGTTCACAAACTCCTGACTTCAGGTGATATGCCTGCCTTGAACTCCGAAAGTGCTGGAATTACAGGCATGAGCCACCCACTGCGCCCATCCAGGATTTTATTTTATTTTATTTTCCTTTCTTTTCCTTCCTTCCTTCCTTCCTTTCTTCCTTCCTTCCTTCCTTCCTTCCCTCCCTCCTTCCTTCCCTCCTTCCTTCCTTTTTTTTCTTTTCTCTCTTCCTTTCCATCTTCTTTTCCTTCTTTCTGTTCTTCTTTCTTTCCTTCTTTCCCTTCTTCTTTCCCTCCCTCCCTTCCTTCCTACCTTCTTACCTTCCTTCCTTCCTTCTTCCTTCTTTCTTCTTTCCTCTTGCTCTGTCGTCCAGGCTGGAGTGCAGTGGCGTAATCTTGGCTCACTGCTACGTCTGCCTATTGGGTTCAAGCAATTCTCCTGCCTCAGCCTCCTGAGTAGCTAGGATTATAGGTATGTGCCACCATGTCCAGCTAATTTTTGTATTTTTAGTAGAAATGGGGTTTCACCATGTTAGCCAGGCTGGTCTCAAACTCCTGACTTCATGATCCGCCTGCTTTGGTCTCCCAAAGTTCTGGGATTGGAGGTGTGAGCCATCGTGCCCAGCTCTTCTTTCTTCTATTGAATACTTTAAACAATATTCAAAGTATTCAGTGTTCCTATATTTAGTATTCAAAATATTCAGGTACTGGCATTACTTGGATTGTTTAGTTTAATTCTTACAAGAACCCTCTGAGGTATAGGTTCAGTTATTTCATTTTATAATTGATGAAACTGAGGCTTCATCAGGAAAAAAATTGTGGGAAAAATTTACATGTGCTCACAAACTAATGAGCAGCAGAGAAAAGACACTCTCCTGTGCATGTGATATTGGAACCCATGTTCCTGATGGGTGAGGATTCTTGCTCGCTATTTTATGGCAGCTGTTAAAATTCTGTAATCTAAATTTTAACAACCTTGTCCATTGTAAAACATCTCTGTACAACAGGAGAGTGAATTTTTCAAAGGCATCCTTTTTTTTCTGCAGCCTTCTGCTTACTCTGGTGTGTGGTTGTATGCCCATTCAGTATTTGATGTATGAGACTTTGCTGGTTGCTTGGCTTGATAGAAATTATGGAGTAGAGACTTACTTCATAACAACATTTTTTCAGGTATTGAAGCTTAAGTGAATTGTAGGTGTTTAGTATAAATATCAAATACACTATTTAGTATAAATACTTTAACATGGGGATGCTTTCTATTGAGATAATATTTTATGGTAACTAAAATTATGAAGTGACAATGTCTCTCCAATGCTAGCATTGTTTTGAGTTTCTTGTTCTTCTGAAGTTTGAACAGGCCAGGTGTGGTGGCTTTTGCCTGTGATCCCAGTACTTTAGGAGGCCGGGGTGGGAGATCACTTAAGGTCAGGAGTTTAAGACCAGCCTGGCCAACATGGTGAAATCTCTTCTCTAAGAATACAGAAACTGAGTCAGATGTGGTGGTGCATGCCTGAAGTTCTAGCTGTTCACCCAGGAAGGAGGATCACTTGAGCCCAGGAAGCAGAGATTGCAGTGAACCGAGATCATGCCACTGTACTCCAGCTTGGGCAACAGAGTGAGACTCTACCTAAAACACACACACACACACACACACACACACACACACACACACCAATAAAAAAATACAGTTTGATTAGATGGGTGGCCATCCGTCAGGGTGGGCTGGATTTGTAGATCTCTAAGGGCATTTGCAGTGTTATAATTCTGTCCAGTGCCAATTGCTGTGTCATATATTAATGCCTTTGTTTCAAAGCTGAATTGGCTGGAAAATCTTTGTATTATTATTATTATTTTTTGGTTGGAGTTTAGCTCTTGTTACCCAGGCTGGAGTGCAATGGCACGATCTTGGCTCACCGCAACCTCTGTCTCCTGGGTTCAGGCAATTCTCCTGCCTCAGCCTCCTGAGTAGCTGGGATTACAGGCACGTGCCACCATGCCCAGCTAATTTTTTGTATGTTTAGTAGAGATGGGGTTTCACCACGTTGACCAGGATGGTCTTGATCTGTTGACCTCGTGATCCACCCGCCTCAGCCTCCTAAAGTGCTGGGATTACAGGTTTGAGCCACCACGCCTGGCCAAATCTTTGTATTATTATAAGACATATAAAGATTGATATTTTGTTAAATTATATCATCTTAGTTTATAATCCTTTTTTTCAGTTTAAAGGATTGGATGCATTTGTTCTGAGCCTGCTCACTCTAGATGGTGAATCAATCTACAGCCTGACCTTGAAGCCTATACTGCTGTTATTAGCACGCATTATCCTAGTGAATGTAAGACATAAACTGACAGCTATTCAGGTAAGGAAAGGATCCACAAGATTCATATGCTGATGTGACTTTTGTGCCTATTGACGCCAGACTGTAGATGTGTTGCTGACAATGCCTATGTCTATTTTGTTTCCTAAGTCTCCTAGGTATGTAATTGAAAAATCTGATGAAAATAAGCAAAAACTTTTCTTCACTCATGAGATTGATCCAGCTTAGAATGAGATTATATTGCACCTCCTTAATAGGATTTGTGTGTATACTGTATAGATATAAATGTTCACTTGTAGAAATCTTAAATATAGATTTGAAAACATACCTCAGGCTGGGCACCATGGTGTACTCCTGTAATACCAGCACTTTGGAAGGCTGAGGTGGGTGGATCACCTGATGTCAGGAGTTGGGGACTAGCCTGGTCAACATGGCAAATCCCCGTCTCTACTAAAAATACAAAATTAGCTGGGTGCGGTGGGCACCTGTAATACCAGCTACTGTGGAGGCTGAGGGAGGAGCATCACTTGAAACCAGGAGGCAGAGGTTGCAGTGAGCCAAGATCTAGCCATTGCATTCCAATCTGGGTGAATGAGACTCTATCTCAAACAAAAAACAAACTAAAAAACACATCCAAGATGGCCAATTAGGAGCAGCTCAGGATTGCAGCTCCCATCCAAAGCACGGAGGATGAGTGGATGCCGTGTTTCCAGACGGATTTTTATTGCCCATAGACCAGGAGATTCCCAGGTGGAGGAGCCCCATGGGTTGTCAGCATGGCTGTTTGGGCCAGTGCAGCTTTTTCTGCCTATGTGGCCGGCGCGGCCATTTTGGCTGGCGCCCCGGTGTGATGGTTCTCTGTACAAAATACATGAGTCCAGGTACCGTTTTAGCTGGTGATTGGAGCTTGGGGAAGACAGAGTCGCCCATTCAACTGATAGAAAAGGGGACTGAAACAGGGAGCCAGCCAGGAGATTCCTAGGCAAAAAAGCGCCACGAATCTCAGGGCAACTGTTTCAGCCGGCGCAGTGGGTCGCTGCACGGGAAATCACACAGATCCTGGCGCCTTTTCTTTTTTTTTTTTTTTTTTGAGACGGAGTTTCGCTCTTGTTACCCAGACTGGAGTGCAATGGCGCGATCTCGGCTCACCGCAACCTCCGCCTCCTGGGTTCAGGCAATTCTCCTGCCTCAGCCTCCTGAGTAGCTGGGATTACAGGCTCGCACCACCATGCCCAGCTAATTTTTTGTATCTTTAGTAGAGACGGGGTTTCACCATGTTGACCAGGATGGTCTCGATCTCTTGACCTCGTGATCCACCCGCCTCGGCCTCCCAAAGTGCTGGGATTACAGGCGTGAGCCACCGCGCCCGGCCCTGGCGCCTTTTCAACAGGTGACTGGAACACCTGGGAGACAAAAAAAAAGGCTCTGAGGCAGGGAGCCAGGTGATCAGGGGGTGGTCCCACCCCCACCAAAAAACCGCAATCTGAAACGCTCTGGATTGAGAGTTTCACAGCAAGCACAGCTGAACCCGGGATGGTCCAGCTCTGTAGGGGAGGGGCATCTGCCATTACTGAGGCACTCCACCACTACGGAGGTAGTCCGCCACTGCTGAGGCAGGCCACCGTTGCCGAGAGAGTCCGCCATTGCAGAGGTGGACCGGCATTGCCAAGGCAGTTCTAACTACACCTTTACAAACAGTACTTCAGGGAAGTTTACATGGCAGCTGGGCAGAGCCCACAGCAGCTCAGCAAAGCCTCTACAGGCAGACAGTGACTAGGCTGCCTCCTCTCTGGGCGGGGTAGCCCTGAAAAAAGCCAGCAGCACAACAGAAACTTATAAATAAAGCCCTAACTACCCAGGACAGAGCACCTGGGGAAAAATAAAAGGGGTTTATGAGTTCAGCTGCAGCAGACTTCTACGTACCTACCCAGCAACTCTGAATGAACAACAGAGCTCACAACTCAGCACTTGAGCTCCTATGAAGTACAGACTGTCTCCTCAAGCAGCTCCCTTACCCCCGTATATCCAAAGAGTCACCTCATAAGAGAGAACTCAGACTGACATCAGGCAGGTATCCTTCAGGGACAAAGATAGCAGAAGAAACTGGCAGCAACCTTACTGTTCTGCAGCTGTTGCAAGTGATCCCCAGGCAAGCAGAGCCTGGAGTGGACCTCAGCAGTCCTACAGCAGACTGAGGGCCTGACTGGTAGAAGGAAAACTAAGAAATAGAAACAAATAACTTCATCATCAACAAACTGGTTGTCCACTCAGAGACCCAATCTGAAAGTCAACAACTACAAAGATGACAGGTGGATAAATACACAAAGATGGGAAGAAACCAGTGCAAAAAGGATGAAAACACCCAAAACCAGAACACCTCTCCTCCTGCAAGGGATCACAACTGCTCACCAGCAAGGGAACAAGGCTGGATGGAGAATGAGTGTGATGAATTGACAGAATCGGGCTTCAGAAGGTAGGTAATAAGAAACTTCTGTGAGCTAAAAGAACATGTTCTAACCCAATGCAAAGAAACTAACAACCTTGAAAAAAGATTTGACGAAATGCTAAGGAGAATAAACAACTTAGGAATATAAGTGAATTGATGAAGCTGAAAAACACAACATGAGAACTTTGCGAAGCATACACAAGTTTCTACAGCCGAATTGACCAAGCAGAAGAAAGGATATCAGAAGTCGAAGAACAACTCAAATAAAACGAGAAGGAAAGATTAGAGAAAAAAGGGTAAAAAAAAATGAACAAAGTCTCCAAGAAATATGGAACTATGTGAAAAGTCCTAATCTACGTTTGATAGGTGTACCTGTATGTGACAGAGAGAATGAATCCAAGCTGGAAAATACTCTTCAGGATATTATCCAGGAAAACTTCCCCAACCTAGCAAGGCAGGCCAATATTCAAATCCAGGAAATGCAGAGAACACCACAAAGATATTCCTCAAGAAGAGCAACCACAAGGCACATAATCATCAGATTCACCAGGGTTGAAATGAAGGAGAAAATGCTAAGGGCAGCCAGAGAGAAAGGTCGGGTTACCCACAAAGGGAAGCCCATCAGACTCACAGCAGCTCTCTTGGCAGAAACCCTACACTCCAGAAGAGAGTGGGGGCCAATATTCAGCATCCTTAAAGAAAAGAAGTTGCAACCCGGAATTTCATGTCTAGCCAAACGAAGCTTCATAAGTGAAGGAAAAATAAAATCCTTTGCGAAGAAGCAAGTACTCAGAGATTTCGTCACCATCAGGCCTGCTATACAAGAGCTCCTGACAGAGGCACTAGACATAGAAAGGAACAACCAGTACCAGCCACTCCAAAAATGTACCAAATGGTAAAGACCATCGACAAAATGAAGAAACTACATCAACTCACGGGCAAAACAGCCAGCTAGCATCAAAATGGCAGTATCAAATTCACACATAACAATATTAACCCTAAATGTAAATGGGCTAAATGCCCCAATCAAAAGACACAGACTGGCAAATTGGATAAAAAGCCAAAACCCATCTGTGTGCTGTATCCAAGAAACCCATCTCACATGCAAGGACACAAATAGGCTCAAAATAAAGAGATGGAGGAAGATTTAACAAGCAAATGGAGAGCAAAAAAAAAAAAAAAAAAAGCAGGAGTTGCAATTTTCATCTCAGATAAAATAGACTTTAAGCTGACAAAGATCAAAAGAGACAAAGAAGGACGTTACATAATGGTAAAAGGATCAATGCAACAAGAAGAGCTAATGATCCTAACTATATATGCACCCAATACAGGAGCATCCAGATACATAAAGCAAGTTCTTAATGACTTACAAAGAGACTTAGACTCCCACACAATAATAGTGGGAGACTTTAACACTCCACTGTCAATACTAGACAGATCAACCAGACAGAAAATTAACAAGGAAACCCAGGACTTGAACTCAGACCTGGAACAAGCAAACCTGATAGACATTTACAGAACTCTCCACCCCAAATCCACAGAATATACA
>JAPYYA010003342.1:0-12974 GCA_028533165.1 Leontopithecus rosalia | reverse complement strand
GGATTTCAAAGGGAATGCTTCTAGTTTTTGCCCATTCAGTATGATATTGGCTGTTGGTTTGTCATAAATAGCTTTTATTAGTTTGAGATTCGTTCCATCAATACCGAGTTTACTGAGGATTTTTAGCATAAAGGGCTGTTGAATTTTGTCAAAGGCCTTCTCTGCGTTGATTGAGATAATCATGTGGTTTTTGTTTTTGTTTCTGTTTATGTGGTGAATTATGTTTATAGACTTGAGTACGTTGAACCAGCCTTGCATCCCTGGGATGAATCCTACTTGATCATGATGGATAAGCTTTTTGATGTGCTGTTGCCATCGGCTTGCCAGTATTTTATTGAAGATTTTTGCCTCTATGTGCATCGTGGATATTGGCCTGAAGTTTTCTTTTCTTGTTGGATCTCTGCCAGGTTTTGGTATCAGGATGATGTTGGTCTCATAAAATGAGTTGGGAAGGACTCCCTCTTTTTGGATTATTTGGAATAGTTTCAGAAGGAATGGTACCAGTTCCTCTTTGTGTGACTGGTAGAATTCGGCTGTGAACCCATCTGGACCTGGGCTTTTTTTGTGTGGTAGGCTCTTAATTGCTGCCTCGACTTCAGACCTTGTTACTGGTCTATTCATAGTTTTGGCTTCCTCCTGGTTTAGGCTTGGGAGGACACAAGTGTCCAGGAATTTATCCATTTCTTCCAGGTTTACTAGTTTATATGCATAGAGTTGTTTGTAATATTCTCTGATGATGGTTTGAATTTCTGTGGAATCTGTGGTGATTTCCCCTTTATCTTTTTTTATTGCATCTATGTGGTTGTTCTCAAGCTTTTTTTTTAAGGAAACATACTTGACCACCAATACATTGTTTATAATTCAGATAATCTGACTCAGATCAAGTTCTATTGTAAGCTTATGCATCACCATTATCTTATTTTAGTAAGTATAAGAATAAGGGATAAAATGTCCTTACCACCACTGAATGCTTGATTTCAATCTAAAATACTCTTAATTTGCGTTAAATTAAAGTCCACTTAAGAAAACTTTAGAGGACACATTTTTGTGTGCCAGACAAAGTTCAATCAAGCAGCTTTTCCTCTAATTATTTTTTTGTTGGAAATAGTTCATTTAAATAAAATATTATCCTGACTCTACTTTTTTAAAAGAATTTTTCTTAGTATTTTATCCCTGGTATTAGTTTAATCATCTTCTTTAATGATATTAAAGAATCAGGGTTAAAGGGCTGGAAATTCATTCTACGACATTAGTTAAAGGTGTGGGAATTATTTACATTGGAAAAGAAAGAGATTAATTAAATTAATTGTATTAAAACAAAATAAAAGGTAAACACTGTTTTGTTTTGTTTATATTACTTTAAGTTCTGGGATACAGGTGTATAATGTGCATGTTTGTTACATAGGTATACATTTGCCATGGTGGTTTACTGCACCTATCAACCTGTCACCTAGGTTTTAAGCCCTGCATGCATTAGGTATTTGTCCTAATGCTCTCCCTACCCTTATCCCCAGTCTCCCGACAGGCCCTCCCCATGTCCCCTCCCTCTGTGATGTTCCCCTCCTTGTGTCCATGTGTTTTCATTGTTCAATTCCCACATATGAATGAGAACATGCAGTGTTTGGTTTTCTGTTCCTGTGGTAAGTGTCATTTTAAATTATAGACAGAATAGGTGGGATAGAATAAAATAGTTGCTACAGTGTATGTGTGTGTGTGTGTGTGTGTGTGTGTGTGTGTGAAACAAAAGAGGTAAGTATTTACTAGAAGATGCTAGATGATCCCCTAGATATTTATTATTATTTTTTTAATTTTTATTGCATTTTAGGTTTTGGGGTACATGTGCAGAACATGCAAGATAGTTGCATAGGTACACACGTGGCAGTGTGTTTTGCTGCCTTCTGCCCCCTCACCCATATTTGGTATTTCTCCCCATGCCATCCCTCCCCCACTCCCCCCCCGCTGTCCCTCCCCTATTTCCCCCAATAGATCTCAGTGTGTGGTGCTCCCTTCCCTGTGTCCGTGTGCTCTCATTGTTCATCACCCGCCTATGAGTGAGTATATACGGTGTTTCCTTTTCTGTTCTTGTGTCACTTTGCTGAGAATGATGTTCTCCAGATTCATCCATGTCCCCTAGATATTTATAACATAAGGAGTTTTTGCTAAGATCACTTAAGTGTGACACCCCCTTGAGATATACATGTCAGCTAGACCAGACCTGCCACTAGGTCTCAAGTTGAGGAGAATTTTGAGCACTTTGCTGTCAGCACAGTTTAGAAAACAAATTATTTTTTTATCAGCTTTAATTCTACAATATGTGTACACATCATTGAATTTCAATCTCACTTGCAGCTAAATAAACAAACAGTAGATATTTCTATAGTTTATGTTTTTAAATGTCCTCTTAGAATTACTACTCATTCTCAAAGTACATGTGAAGATTATATCATTTATGTTTTTAAATAAATATTCAACCCCTCCCCAGACTATATAGATATTTGGATTTGATTATATAATATGTGCTGAGCTTTTATTTGGATCACTCTATGTTTTTGGAATAGAAAAATATCTTAATTACAGGAACACGGTTTTTATGTGAAAACTGCTAAGGGGGAAAAACAAATCAGGTACCACAGTTGTTTTGCATTAATAAAAAATAAAGTATCTTTGTTTATTATTTGTGATACAGCACCAATTTACCTTACATAAATTAAACTCATATAACTAATAGTAATATTAGCTAGCTTGCATTAATTTTTTATATGCATTGCCCTATAATGGAAGTATTTAAAAAGAGAAATATTCAAAGATGGAGTTACTAGCCTGAAGAATACAGGGGAACTCTATGTGGAGATCTAATTATTGAAGTCTTATACCCTTAAGACAGCAGAGAATGGGGAGGCTGAAAGTCAGTGAACCCCGACTTCAGTTTCCACTATGGACAACTTACATACTGTATGGCATAAAAATCTCTGGAGCAGCACTTTCCTTGCCTATAAAATGAAGCTACTGAATCAAATGATCTCTAAGGTCACTTCTAAGCTTTATGAATATATAGATTAAAACTTAGAAATAAGAACGCTAGGAAAGATAATCACAATACCCAAAACTAAGTAGAATTTTAAAGAGCATACAGCTTCAAATCATTTCCAGCTGTGTATCCTGATGTGATCTATGATGATTACTGATGTGGTCATTATCTATTATTTTCATGGGAGAGTTTGGAGGAACATCTGCCTTTGGGGAACACCAACTCTGAAAATAAGGGAAATAAGATAATCTTTTAAGAATTACACTGTCAAATTGACATGCTCAAGGTCCAAGAAATACAAAGTCAACTAAAAGATAGCAGGTGACTCTCATGGCAGCAAGACTGGAATGTCACTTTGGGAATGTTTCAGTATATCCAAAGCATGAATATGTTGAACAGTAGTGGAATTAATCAGCCCTGGAAGCATAGAAAAAGAAGAGTTTATGCACAAATGCTAGCAGGGCTCATGCAAGCAGAGTCCAGTGGGAAGTGAGGCTGAGTGATTTAGGTATTTCCATATCAATAACAAGACCACTGTGAGCTGAATACATCAGGTCATCTTACCCTGATGCTATTAGACCTTCCATTCATTCAACTCCCCTTGTTCTGACTGCCTGCTCACCAAGCTACCTTCTGACCATAATCTAGCATTTCATGCATGTCTTCCTACTGGGAGAAAGTACACTGAGGATATTCTCATTGAATATCTCCTGTTCCTAAAGCAGTGATTTTTGTGGAAAATTAAAATTAGTTTCTGATTATGATTTGGCTTCCCATGTGCTGGATCACAGAGAGGAGATTATGCCAGTGTGATTATTCTAATCTATACATTCTTTCTCATGGTAAATTAATAAATGCATACCCTAGTCTCACATGCCATTTAGAACATAAATCTACACTCAGGGCGGGAAAAGCTATAGATACCAAGAACTGTCTGGCCCTTCAAAGCAGAGGGCCAAATTTAGAGATGGGGCAGTTAATGAAAGCATTACCTAGTGAGTTCTTACCTTGATCAAGCTAACCTTTCCTTACATGACACTCTGTTCCTCAACCTATTTATAAATGTGGAGAGAATTTCAACCAAAAGAATCTTAAAAATCATGTTTTACAAGTCAGAGACCAGTTAATTTGGATGTAGAAGGACATCTTTTTACCTATGCTGACCCACTATATGGAAGGCTTCAAGTAGAATTACTAAATAATAAATATTCAATTTCTCTTTTTTTCCATTCTCTACATGAATGCATGATTCAGAAAAGTAAAGGCTTGGTTGTCTTCACCACTCTTTGTCTTGCGATTAGAACCCTGCCTGAAACCTAGAAGATGCCATTAAATATATGTGGAGTAATGGTGCTCATTCACATTACTCCACATAAGACCACGTGAGTCTTTCAGTTTCATTGCTATAGTAATTTTAAGCAAGTAACTACAGTTCACATTCCAGTAAAATGATCAGGTCATTTCAGCTTAAGTACCTTAATTCTCAAATCCTACACCTCAAGAATTCATTGAATTATGCTTTTCCCTATCAATTTTTTTCTCCTGTCTTATTTTTAAAAATTAATCATCCAACTAGGCGCCTTGGCTCACTTCTGTAATCCCAGGATTTTGGGAGACCAAGAAGGGTGGATAACTTGAGGTCAGAAGTTTGAGACCAGCCTGGCCAACATGGTGAAACCCTGTTTCTACTGAAAATACAAACATTAGCCAGGCATGGTGGCACATGCCTATAATCCTAGCTCCTGGGGAAGCTAAAGCATGAGAATCACTGGAACCCAAGAGGTGGAGGTTGCAGTAAGCCAAGATGGTACCAGTGCACTCCAGCCTGGGCAACAGAGCGAGACTCCATCTCAAAAAAGTAATCATCCATGCATATCCTTTGTCGTATGTCTATTTTCCTTAGTCAATCATTTTTCTTTATATTTTAAATCTCTTCATCGCTATAGAGCTTTCTCCTCAAGTATCTTCTAAACTCATAAAATAAATCCCTGCCTGTGAATATTGTTTTAGTCCCTTCTCTCTTTTCCAAAACCTTCAATCTCTGAAACACAGCTATTCCCGGAGCCTGGACTGTTGTCTTTATTCACTCCTCACTCTACTCTTTGCTTTAATGAGACGTTGATTCAAAAGACCCCCACGATTTCTTCTCTGGCCCCTCTACTCCTCCTGAAATCAGATTTGCATTCCTGACAGCTTCCTGAAAATCTGAGAGGATGTCATGGAGATATCACAGAACCTCATATATAGCACGTCCACAGCTGCCTTGTTTCAAAAACTGCTCTTTGTTTTGTTTCCTAATTTGGTAAAGAATAACATCATTTACATCATTGTATCATTTGCTCAGTTTTGATTATCCCTTTTTAAAAAGCACCTTAAAGTCAGGGCCTGTATCACAATCACCCTTACTTACAGTGCCGAACAGTGTCTTCAGTCCATCTTCAATCGATTGAATTGATTAAAAGAATTGTTTTAAAATTCCATTTCATTTATCTGTTGGATTTCTGCCTTTTATGTCTTCACACTAATTTTTATACTTGTTTCTGCTTATATATGTATCTTTTACTTTTAACAATCTATCGTGTATCACTTCACATAAAACGTTGGTATCTTACAGCCATAAAGATCCATTACCCACACGTTTTCCTTTGTAAAATAGTTACCATATGTATTTTAGTTACATATGTTATAAACTCCAAAACACAATTTTAAAATTTTGCTTAAAAATCATAAACAATTTAGAGAAATTTGAGCTACTGACCAAAGCACAGAATTTGATTTGCAAACCAAGTTAACTGTCTACTAAAACTAACAAACAAATTTATAAAAAACAACACTTCAGAATAAGGTAACAGAATCCTGAGTCTCCTCAATATAAAAATGACAGTATGCAGAGAAGGTCTGTAATAGATGCACATACAAAGGTGTGAGAAGATATGACTCATTCTTAATAGAAAAACAAGCAACCAAAATTGGTCCTGTAGTAACTCACATTTTGGAACTAACAGACAGGATTATAAAGCGGTTCTTATAACCATGCGTAATTATGGGAATGGAAATACCCTCAGAATAAAAGAAGATAGAAAATTTCAGCCGTTATTTCTTCAAATATTTTTTCTGACCCATTTTGTCTTTCCTCTTCTTTGGGGATTATAATTACATACATATTACACCATTTCAAATTGTCCTACAGAGTCCTGAAATAATGGTCATTTTTCTATTTTAATTCTTTGTGTTCAGATTGAATGCTTTTCATTACTCTCTTTTCATGTTCAATGACTTGTTCCTCTGCTATTTTCAATCTGCTATTAAGCATGTTCAGTAACTTTTTTCAGATATTATAATTTTAGTTCCAGAATTTTAATTTTTTAATAGTTTCTACTACTCTGCTAAAATTTTCTAAAGATACCACATGCACAGTAGCTTAAATCCCCATTTTTTAAAAATTATTACTTCTGCTGCTTTGAGTTATTCCTGTGCATGTGGGTATAATTTGCAGATATTTCTCTATAGCTGTCTCCTTTTTCTTTTGTATTCCTCCCTTATATCTCAACACCTGCAGTTTCCCCAAACTCTATCCTCTTCTTCTGGCTGGAAGCTCTGCATGTTTTATATACTGCACGCAGCATTCCATTCCCTTCTTCTAAGTGTCATCTCCTTCACTTTCTGCCTTTGTTTGTTCCCTATTGAATGCCTTCATGCTTTTTGCATTTCACCTAAACTTTATAGTTGTTATTTGCAGGAGTGTTTGTCTGGCAGTAACTTACTTGGCCATATGAGAAACTGAAATCTATTTACAATTTTTACATTTAAAGTACACTATACTACTTTTGTTATTATCTCTATAATCTATTCTCTTTTCTATAATCTATTCTCTTATTCATCTTTCTGGTTAAAACTTCTCTTACTCTGAAGCCACTTGCTTGCCATTCTGCATGGAATGACAGTGTTATGCATAGCTATGTATCTTGACCTATGTGTGGTTATGCTATTTCCTAAAGATTGTGTACAAGAATGACTTCAGTTGTGATATACCCTTCCTCAGAAGTGCTCAACAGCTTTCTTCTTCCTAAACAATAAAGTCCCAGAAATATGTTGTAACGGAGAGAATACAGCCTTTGAAGCCACGTAAGTTTGAATTCAAGATCTGTCACTGACCAGCTTTATAAACTTAGGCAAGATGTTTATCTGAATATTAGTTTTATCCTTTGTTAAATACGGAGAATAATATCTGTCTCAAAGAATCATTATAAGAATGGACAGATATGTTACAAACAAAGTAGCTCTTTTAGGGCTTAGTACTCAGTGCTCAGCAACTGGTAGCTATTTTAAAATAAGAGACATAAAAACAACAGCCCTTTCTCTTAGATTCAAGATCTTCCTTCATCTGGTTCCAAATCAATATTCATATTTTTCTTTTTGATCAACACCATTCAGATCACACTGTTCTCTAAACCCCAAGCATGTTTCATGCCTGCCCACAGCAATGGCCTTGCTCAAATCATTCTTTCTTTTTCTTATTTCTGCTTCAGGAATTTCTAAATATCCCTCAAGGAAGGACAAGCTTAAATAGCATATCCAAAAAGAATCCTTCTGTGATCTTCCTTCCTTGTAAATCGCTTTTGCAAAGTTTTACCTTCTTATGCATCTATCAGTTTCTTGCTCATATTATGGTACTTCCTAGGCATATGTTAGCTGCTATATTTGCTGAATTATCAGCTCCTCCAGTGCAAGGACTCACTCATATCTGGTATGCTTGCTGTACGAATGGACAAATGCACTGCTTATAAAAATCATGAGTGGGATTGTGAATTCTGAAACCTTACTGTGGTCACACAAATAGTTACTACCATAGCTCACTTGATTTGAGTATTATGTATTAGAAGCATTGTATAGAAATAACATATTAATTAAAATGGGTTTAATAAAATATTATTTTTTATTTTTATAGCTATCTGAGAATAATTCAAATAACCAGTCTAATGTAGATCATTAAATGTGAGAATTCTAAGGGATACTAGGGGCTTGCTTAAGGAACAGTTTCATTAAGATAGCTTTGGAGTGAGAAAGGCAGGTGAAGCATTGGTTTTTTTTTTTTTTTTTGCAGTTGCACAAATGAATTCAAAATCAGATATTTTATTCCAAAAATGAATATTGTGTTTAATACAGCACAATTTCTGTGCATATTTATAACAGCAATATGCCTTTCTTACATTCATATTTAGAGGCCAGAAAATTCCAGCCAGTATAGTTTGCTTTATAAGGTTGCTCTCCAAATGAGAAGAGACATTACATCTAAAATCCTCTTAATGAGGGACATAAATTTTGAATGGAACAATATATGCTATAGTTCTAAAAGACAAAGATATTTAGCAGGAGAAGTTTACTGGAAACGAGGAACAAATTCATAGATTATTTTAATGCCTTTAGGAGTGAGGAGAAAAATAGTTAATGGAAAGATAGTTGAGATTGTGGCATGTCAAGAAGTTAGCCCCGTTAAATGTGGAAGGAGGCAGGGATAAAAGAGGTTCATATGTTATATTCACAAACCATTTCTTCTCAATCATTTGTTTTGACATTACTGGTATGTTAATCATCTTCTGGGCCAGGTGTTTCTGTGTAAATGAGTTTTTTATATAAGACACCAGTTTTATTTGGATGAATTTAAAATAAGACACTATATCTAAGGTTTCTACAAAATTGAAAAAAAAAATTACTCTCTTCCCCAAAGTTCCTGGAAATGTTTACACATTTGATCATCACATTTAAGGAAGAGAATTACATTACATAATTCGAACATGAAGACCAAATTATTTTCAATTTGTTTCTTTCCGTAAGAATCAGAGACGTAATAGGTATGAGAGCTCAGGGAGAAAAATGCATTTCCTTAGATTCGAAAAGATCCTTTAACTATCACGATTACATAGCCTATGCCTTGTGAGCTCAGGGGGAAAAATGCATTTCCTTAGGTTTGCAAAGACCCTTTAACTAGCATGCTTACATAGCTTATGCCATGTAAGCATGATAATTAAAATGGAAAAGGAAGTTTTCTATTCAATATTTTTCTATGATCCTGGGAGGCCAATAGGATTACTTGAAGCTGGTAGGTAAAGAAATGGTTTTAACTAATTCTGAGAGGTATCACTTTCCTATGTCTCAAATATCTTTGTTGGAGAACTATAAAATAATAAAATATTTTAACAGATGGTCTCTGAAACAAATTTAATAGATATTAAAGCATTCAGTCTTTTGACCTGGCAATTCCACTTCACTTCAGGGCTTATAAAAGAAGTATTTGTGCTCAGAAACTAGGATTCTTACATGTTTGTAGAGTCCTGTCCTTTTACAGAGACCAGTTCTCTGAAAAGCCACTACTATGATCACAGAGATGCTAAGATAGCGAGCTAAAATACGACCAGTGATTTGGCTAGGGGAACAAGGAATCTTTGAATTGTACCTTCTAAACTTTCCATATAAAAATAATTGGTAGGAAAAATATGTAATGATTATCAATGTCTCCTATTTCCTTTTAGATGAAAAGCTATCTGTTAGAACTGGGAGTCAGTGTGACTTCATTGAAGAACACACGGCTGTGGAGTTAGACTCGATTTTAAATCTTAGTTCTGCCGCTTATTTGCAATGTAGCCTTACATTTCTTAATATCTTTATGCCCTGGGTTCCTCACCTGCTTATTGTGAGGATTAAAAAAGACAGTGCCTGGTACCTATCAGGTACTCAAATACATAACGTTAAATTAGTAAATTGTGTTAAAGCTCCCTAGCTCATTATGGATGCCTGTAAATACCAGAGTCCTTTCCCTTTGATGTAGCTGACACAGAACAGAAACAGATGCATAATACCATAGACCCAGATGATTTCTGTAGCTTTCTGATTTTTCTCTGGTCATTCATGCTTTTTAGATAAGGATTTTTAGTGTTTATTACACCATCTTTATTCTTCAAATGATACAGGCAAAATTCACATTCAGGATAATCTTATTTTTCAAAAATTCTAACATACTTACATTTTTATTTTGGTTTACAAACCTCATCTATGCTAGTAATCATAGTTTATGTATTGTGTATGATTTTTAGAGAAAACATTATTTGCTCCATTTTACAAATGAGAAAAGCTGAGTTCAGATGATGAACACAGCTATTCAATGGCAAAGACTTCTTTTATCAATCTAGATACAATGTTCTTTCTTCTACCACAAGCTCACTTCAAATTCCCACTGTTTTATGAATTGGCAGAGATTATCAGAAATGGCTTTCTTTGTTATATGCTTTTAAAGTATGGGACCCGATAAATCCATTACACACAATTTAACATTGGTTATTAATGTAACACTAATACCTTTCATAAGCTAAGGTTAGCATTTAAAGATTATACCGTCTGTTGGCCTGTCTCATATGAAACACCAAGTTTTTTAGCAGTGTGTATAGTCAAGTTAAATTTATTAGGTCCTAATAAAATAGCAAGCTCAAAAGCTTGGAGGGGTTTTCACAGAATAAAAATAAATGAGCACAGCCTTCCCAAGCTAAAAGATATTCTCTTAACTTCTGCTAAAGAAAACTTGCAACAATTTGCCAGAGGGAACAAAAACAAGATTAGAAACTGTCTCTACAGAAGTAGTAAACTTCAAAATCTTGACACAATAAATAGGCAATACTTAGGGTTGCTACTTAAAGGTCGCATTTTTCTTTCTCACTCACTACAAATCGTGTGTGTGTTAGTCCTAAACAGTGGTTCTCAGCTTTGGCTGCGCATTGGAATCACCTTGGGAGCTTTAAAAACGTAGTGAGGCCCCAGTCTCATTCCCAGAGATTCTGACTCACTTGGTGTTGAATACTACTGGGCAGCAGCAGTTTTTACAAAGCTGTTTAAGTAATGCTAATGTGCATCCAAGGCAATTTATTTGGGAAGACATTGATTGAATTTCAGCTTCATAGGATACTAATATTTATACAGTATACAGTGCATTTCTGGAATTATAAGTGCCTTCCATAGTGTTTCAACACACTTTGGTTAAGTATCTTGGACAAAACGTAATTTATTGGCTCTTGTAACTAGAAAGTCTGATGGATACAGCTCGGCTGAATTCAAAATCTTCCTTCTTTCCTACTCTTGGTTTCAACATTACCTCCATTCTAAGTCTAGATGTCTTTTCAGAGTCAGAAAATAAATCAGCAACTCCAGACCCTACATACTCCTTATGTTCTAATCCGTAAAAGGAGAGCTAGGGTTTCTTTCTCAGACTCTGGCCAGAAGTGTCATGTGGCTCTGATTAGGTCGGAGACTGCTCATGATCCCTGAGCTGGGCTGAGGCTGTCATTTGTCCCCAGGCCTGTTCCATTACAGAGTCCATGCACCTTTTAACAGTTTGATTGGAAGAAAAATGTTTCTCTTCTAACTGAGAATATGACAAATTTAATAATCTCTAAATAAGATTTTTCTTACCTTTGAAAATCTCTCCCAACTCTGTAGCTGGAGGCACTTCCTTTCCTCATTGCTTCAGATCTACTTGTCCTTCCCTCCCCTTGCAATAAAACCAGTTCTCTCTAAGGCAGGCCAGGCCTGTGTGTCAGGCTGGGAATCTCAGTGACAAAAATAAAAACCTATACATTCATTGGTTCTGAATGTGAATAATTAATATCACATTTATGTTTTATAATGCCTATATTAATTTTCTGTGCCTGCTATAACAAATTACCATGCACTTTGTGGCTTAGAATGGCATAAACTTTTTCTCTCACAATTCTGGAAGTCAGAAGTTCAAAATCCGGGGATGTGCAGGGACATGACCCTCCAGGACCTTAGGGAAGAATCCTCTTCGCTTCTAGCTTTGATGGCTCCAGGCATTCCTTCAGTCTCACCACAGTTCCCAACTCGCCGTTCATCTTTGCATGGTTTTCTCTTTGTCTGTGTCTTCTCTTCTTCTGGTTTTTATAACAATATTTACCACTGGATGTAGAGCCTATGTGAATAATTCAAGACGATCTTGTAATGGGAGAGTTCCCTAATCCCCCTCCCAGGATATGCAACAGGGGTATGGCTGGCCTATTCAGCTGCTCACCTCAGCTGCTCAAACCCCTTGAAGGAGGGGGAACATGCAGATGGGCAGGTGCAGAGACCAGGTCCAGTGCTTTGGGCCCCATCCTCATGGTAGTGTCTAGGGGTGGATGTCTGCAGCTCCAGTGTTACAATGCTCTCTTAGCCTTGCTGTTCGCTATCAGCTTAAAGTGTTTAAGCAGTTTAAGACTAATTCAGTGGGCCCTCTGCCTTTTTGCAAGAGCAGCTTTCTGTATCCTGTGTTCTTGCCCCAGCGTCTGGAAAGAATCAGGTCACATTCGGGCTTGAAGGATGAATGCGAGATTTTATTGAGTGGTAAAGGTGACTCCCAGCAGGATGGATGGGTAATCAGCAGGAGGGATGGCGAGGGAAGATAGATGGTCTCCCCTTGAGTGGGGCCATCCAGCCGCCTAACTCCTCTCCAGCTACCCACCAGCTGAACTTCTCTCCACATTCAGATGTTTCTCCTCTTCTCCTCTTCTCTCTTTCTCTGCTGCCGCTGTTTCGCTGTTCATGGGCTTACCTCATCTCTTCCTCTGCTGTGGAGCCTCAAGTTTGGAATTTATATAGGTACAGGCTAGGGAGTGTGGCAGAACAGGCAGCTTTTTAGGTGTGAAAACAGGAATGGTGGGGCCTTTGCCGGGGAACTGCCCTCTTCTCGTCAGCATTCCCCTGCTTCCTGTCTGCATCAATATCACCTTGAGATCCTTAATTACATCTGCAAAGACTCTTTTTTCTTTTTTTTTTTGAATTTTTATTGCATTTTAGGTTTTGGGGTACATGTGCAGAACATGCAAGATAGTTGCATAGGTACACACGTGGCAGTGTGTTTTGCTGCCTTCTGCCCCCTCACCCATATTTGGCATTTCTCCCCATG
>JAPYYA010003341.1:0-12975 GCA_028533165.1 Leontopithecus rosalia | reverse complement strand
GCTGGTGAGGAGTTTTGGTCTTTTGTAGGAAGCGGGGTGTTTTGGTTTTGGGTGTCTTCCTCCTTTTGCGCTGGTTTCTTCCCATCTTTGTGGGTGTATCCACCTGTCGCCTGAGTAGTTGCTGACTTTTCGATTGGGTCTCTGAGTGGACGCCCAGATTGTTGATAATGTAGTATTTCTGTAGCTTAGTTTTTCTTCTATCAGTCTAGCCCCTCTTCTGTATGACTGCTGAGGTCCACTCCAGGCGCTGCTTGTCTGGGGTACACCTGTAGCAGCTGCAGAACAGTGAGGGTTGCTACCAGTTTCTTCTTCTGCTGTCTTTGTCTCAGAATGATGCCCACCAAATGTCTGTCTGATCAGTCCTTTTTGAGGTGACTCTTTGGATATACAGGGGTCAGGGAGCTGCTTGAGGAGAAGGTCCGTACTTTATTGAAGCTCAAGTGCTGAGCTGTGAGCTCCTTTGTTCATTCAGGGCTGTTAGGCTGGGATGTTTAGGTCTGCTGCAGCAGAACTCATAAAACCCCTTCTTTTCCTCAGGTGCTCTGTCTCGGGTAGTTACGGTTTTCTTTATGAGTATCCGTTCTGCTGTTCTGCCCAGCTAGGAGGCAGTCTAGTCACTATTTGCCTGCCGAGGCTCTGCTCTGCTGCTGTGGGCTCCACCCTGCTGTCCTGGGCTCTGCCCTGTTGCTGTGGGCTTCACTCTATTGCTGTGAGCTCCGCCCTGCTGTTGTGGGCTCCGCTCTGTTGCCTCTGTATTGGCGGAGTCTCTCTGTTATGGTGGGTTGCTTCGGCAATGGCAGGCTGCGTCAGCAATGGGAGTATAGCTCTGTAGGGGCGCCTCGGCAATGGCGGACGGCCCTCCCCCACCGAGCTGCACCATCCCAGGCTCAGCTGTGTTCGCAGTGAAACTCTCACCCCTGGGCGTACCAAATTGCTGCCCTGCTTGTCCCTGTGGGGGTGGGACCCGCCGAGCCTGATCACCTGGCTCACTGCCTCAGAGCCCTTTTTTTTTTTCTAAGTTGAAGGGTTGACTCTCTCCCAGGTATTTCAATCTCCTGCTATTAGGGCACCAGGATCTGTGTGATTTCCCGTGCAGCGACCCACTGCGCCAGATCAAATATAGCCTCCGGGAATCTCCTGATCTGGCTCAGTGTCCAAGTCCCATTCAATCAGATGGATATGCTAATCTGCCCTCCCGAATCTCAGATTGCTGGTTTAGCTGGGCACCCAGGCTAGTGCGCCTTGTACCGAGTGTCGCTGTGCTGCGGCGCTGGCCGAAACGGCAGCGCCAGCCAAAACAGCTGCGCCGCATCCCGTGTCTCTCCTACACCTGGGAATTTCCCCGTTGTGTGGGAAATAAATATCCATCTGGAAATGCAGCCTGGACTCACTGACTGCGCCTTCACTGAGAGCTGCAATCCTGAGCTGCTCCTACCCCGCCATCTTCCGTTGTTCTCTACAAGACCCTGTTTCTCTGCGGTATTTCTTAATTGTGATAAAATATACATAACAACATGAGTGAATCCTAAAATATGTGAATTATTACTCCATGAAGCTGCTGAAAAAGAAAGAAGAGAAGGGGAGAAATGCTCTTCCCAAGTTCCCCAGTCCATGCACATACCAAATACTCCTCTATTCTCCACTCCACCATTCATTCAACAACATCGATGGAGCACCTCTGGTATACGAGGCGCTTCTCTAGACACATGGTATTCCTGCAGAACAGAGCAGACAAGCATTCCTGCCCTGGTAAGGCCTACATCCTACCTTCTGACTTCTCCAGGCCCGGGACACCTGCTGTCCCCTGGATTCTCCAGGCCCATGACACCTGCTGTCCCCTGGATTCTTCAGGTCTGTGACATCTGCTGCCCCCTGGCTCCTCCAGGCCCATGACATCTTCTGTCCCCTGGCTCCTCCAGGCCCACAACATCTGTGGTTCATGGTTTGTGCAGCCTCATGGTTTTTGATTTCTGCCCCTGAGCCCAATCAACTGCTACTCTCACTGTATGTTTCATATTCAGCTTCCTAAGAGGGAATTTGTTTAGTTCAGTAAGTCAGTATCCACTTAGCCAGAAATGTTGCTGTAGGCTGCCCTGTAGGTAGCCTGTGAATGACTGTTTTGGCCAAGTGCTCACGGGTGGTCCAGTCCCCTGTAATGGGGTCATGATATCACATGCTCAGCTCTCCTCAGAGTGAGGGGCCCAGCAGGCCTTGCCCATTCACTTGACAAATATTTATCAACAGTTAATATTTTCTCTGCCCAGTAAGTGTCAGGGATTGTTCTGGGTGCTGAGATAAAAGGATGCACAAGGCAGGAGAGCCTGCCTTCCTAGGCTTCTACTCCAGCAGAGGGACATGCAGAAAATGAATCAGGGTGTGAGGTGAAATGCAGTGTGAAGACGAGCTGCCACCATGTGGAAGAATGGGAGGGTTCCTTCTACGTAGGGTGGGATCAGTGACGTTCAAGTCAAGGGAGGATTGAAGCATGCGTGCTCATATCTGAGGGAAAAGCATTCTTGGCAAAAGGGACAGCAAGGCCCGGCTAGCAGTGATTTTGAATGTTCCAGAAAGAGTGAGGAGGCCAGAGTGGCTGGGTGCAGTAAATGTGGGTGAGTGTAGGAGATGGGGTCAGAGGTCACTGGGCCAGACGTAGAGGGCACTGCCAGCACTAGGAGGACTTGGCTCTTGTTCAGAAGACACTGAGAGCCTGCAGGGTTTTCAACCTGCAAGGATACAATGGGATGTGGGGGGGACATACACAGGAAGGCGGGGAACCCACTGGAGGCCAGTGCTGTCCAAGCCTGGGTGGCAGGGGCCTAGGCCAGGGTGCAATGTGCAGGCAGTGAGAAGCAAACAGCTTCCAGGTCTGTTTCGAAGGCAGGACTGAGCATAAGGGACATCTCTGATGTGCTTGCCCCAACTTACACCAGTGGACGCAGGCACTGCCACCACATGGTGCCACAGTGGGTTGCCTGATCTATAACATGAGCGTAATCCTTGTGTCTGCATCCCGGGGTGGCGGTGAGCATGCAGGACCCTAGCAGGACTCCTGGCACAAAGCAGACACACAATGATGACAGGTGCCCCTGCTGTGAGGAACCCCGGGGCTGGAGGTGCAGGCTGTGTGTAAAGAACTCCTCTAATATGGGTTTTGCCCCATGGATTTGGGATACCCACTAGCCTAGTGCCATCCAGGAACTGGGACGTGAGATCTCTCCGGTTGGAAATGAAGGAAGAGACCCTTTTACTGAACTCCAGCCAGGAGCCCGGGGTTTCCTCCAACTTATTTAAATCCCCACAGCCCCACAGAGCAAGGAGACTTCCAGTCCCATTTTGCAGAGCCTCGGGGAATGAAGAGATTCACCCACAGGTCGGCAGCAAGGAGCAGAACTCAGGCCTGAACCACTGACCCTGAGCCACAGGACAGGGTGGTGTAGTGATTAAACACCTGGGCTCAAGGCCTGCAGAAATCTGAGTTTGAATCCTGGCTCTACCACTGACTGGCTGTGTGACACTGAGCATGTCCCTTCCTCTCTCTGTGCCTCAGTCTCCCCATCTGTGGAATAGGATCATACTGGGCTCCTCGCCTGTTGGGGGGTGAAGACTAAGGGAGGTGACTGATGTAGAGTCAGACAGAACCCATATGTGGGCACTTAACAGATAGGGGCTCCATTCCCTCGCCCCCCAGGCCTGTGTCTTGGGCTCCTGAATGGCATCCCTGCCAGCAGTTTGAAGTAGATGCCTCATTGCCAACTGCTGTCATGGAAACCAAGAGATGGGGAAAGTAAAAGAGGCCCGGAGGAGTGAGGAGGGGCTGTCATTCCATTGCTCACACTCCTGGCCCACCTTATCCAGCTCATTATAACAGGGAGGGCTCGGAGCACAGAGTGGGGGCAGGAAGACAAAGTGGTGGAGGGTCCAAAAGCTGGCGGGGGGACTTTGTTTCTATAGGGAGTGTGTGGTAGGGAGCACCACCTATGAAGCTGGGGCAGGCTGGAGCCCGGATGTGACTCATTCTAAAAATCCTCATTCGTCGGCCCTCCTCTCTGCACTCTTCAAGAGGCAACACATCCTATTTCCCTTTGATAAAGCTCCCCACCCCGTCTCCATCAAGACAAAGCTGATGAGCCTTCCGGCTCCTTTTGTGAATCAATATCCATGTGAGTTGCTCACTGTCTTGCAGACAAGAACCACTCCTTTTGGGGTTTGGACCCAGTCCTCCTCATCCAGGTGTCCTTTAATAACTAGATCCCTTTTTGACCACTCATCCTTAGAAAAGGTTCCCATCCCCCTTCTCATGCCCCAGCCCTCTTGGACCCTATCCTGCAACTCTTACTGCCTCCTCCTCCTCCCCACAGTGTATAACCTTGTTGGGTCCCCCTCCCCCCAGCTTCGCAGGCCCCAGAACTCAACAGAAGGGTGCCTTGGAGCCACCCAGAGCTGAGTTGGAATCCCTGCTCTGCCACCACAAACGAGCTGTGTGACAGGTGAATGACACCTCTGAGTCTCAGTGTTATGATCTGTTCAAGGGGTGGAAAGCTGGAGCTGCTCTCCATAAGTTATCCCAGGCCAAGCTCCTGCAAACCATATTATCCTGACTGTCCAGCGGGGCGTGGTGGCTCACGCCTGTAATCCAAGCACTGTGGAGGCCAAGGCGGGCAGATCACCTGAGGTTGGGAGTTCAAGATCATGACTGTCATTTCATGCCTTTTTAAAACTCAGGAACAAAGAAGGAAGCAGAAAAGCAAGCCATAAACAATCTTCATTTATAAAATTAAGTCATTGTCTTAGAGATGGAAAGAAGCTGCTGAACTTTTCCCTTGGTGATGTCACCAGCTTTGAATCAGCTCGCCACGCAGCTATTTGCACACCTACTATGTGCCACACCCCACACTGGGCAGTGGGAAGATAAATCGGGACAAGTCATGCTCCATGCTTTTGAACCCTGCAGCCTGGTGGGGAAGGTGGACCCGAAACAGGCAGTCTTCCATGGGCAAGGAGCCCACTATGATCCTATTCCACAGACCGAGGCACAGGGAGGGGAAGGGACATGCTCAGAGTCACACAGCCAGTCAGTGGCAGAGCTGGGATTCAAGATAGGTGTCATAATCAGATGAACACAAGGATTACAAGCACACAGAAGTTAGCAGGGAGCACTTATCTCAGCCTGTGGACCCTGGGAAAGCTTTCTGGAGGAGGAGGAGGTATGCCAGGAAAAATTCAAAGGGAATAGGATTTAATTCAGCTAAGTAAGGTGAGAAAGGCTTTCAGGCAGGAAGTGTAGAGCTGAGCAGAGTATGATGGTCTGAAATAGCACGGTGTGTACAGGACGCCATGAGGAGGCAAGTGAAAGTCAAGCGTGAAGTCAAGGTTAAGGGCAGGGTTGTGGGAGATGAACAAACTGGAGAGATAAGCAAGGTCATATCACTGGGGAGCCTTTAAAAGTTGGAGATTGCCTCCCTCCCTGTCTTTCTCTAACCTAGAGTCTCTTCATGGAAATGAGTCTGTTTGAGGGTCACCAGGAAACCAAGAGGAGTTGCAGGGTTTGGGAGTTTTTTTTGTTTTTGTTTTTGCTATTTTACTATTTTGTTTGTTTGTTTGTTAGTTTTTCAGACAGAGTCTCACTCTGTTGCCCAGGCTGCAGTCCAGTGGCACAATCTCAGCTCACTCTAACTTCCCATACCCAGGTTCAAGAAACTCTTGTGCCTCAGCCTCCCGAGTAGCTAAGACTACAGGCAGGCACCACAATGCCCAGCTAATGTTGTATTTTTAGTAGAGTTGGGTTTTCACCATGTTGGCCAAGCTGGTCTCGAACTTCTGACCTCAAGTGATCCACCTGGCATGGCCTCCCAAAGTGCTGGGATTACAGGCGTGTGCTACCGTGACAGGCCAGGGTTGCAGGGTTTTGAGAGCCTGTTCATTCTCTGGGATCTTGTTCATCATGCAGTGGCCCCCACTGCACCAATGTGACTCAGGAGCTTTTTTAAGAAATGCAGAGTCCCAGGCTCTACCCCAGACCTGCAGAATCAGAATCTGCATTTTAACAAGCTCCCTGCCTTACAGATTGAAATGCACTGGGCTAGCCCATGCAGGGCCAAGAAGCATTCAGACATCTGCTTCCAGCATCCTGGCAAAGATGAACTTCTCACTCTTCAAGCAGTCCAGGACCCCTGAATAGCCATGTGTTATTGGTCTTAGAGGACTAGGAGGGGACTCCCCCAACTCTGGGACTGCTCTCAAAAGATGTCTGAACCCCTTTTATTACCTCCCTGGGTTCCTTGGTGACATCCGTTCCTGTCTCTGTTGTCTCATCTGAAGCAGGATGAAGTAGGACATCTAAACTCAACTTGCTTGCTTACTCAGTAAGGGGAAAACCTTTTGCTCTGTTCCATGTTAGAAATGGTCTCCCGAGAAGATATGTTTGTGCAAGAGATTTATAGGTGCTACTTGGCTTCTTCCATGAGCTGATTTACCTTCAAGGACAGGGCTCCTAGACCTTGTATGTGTCACTTGTGTCACCGCCTACATTTGCTCATTTGCGTGTTCTCTTGAGAAAGGGAAAATGATGACACAGCCTCCCCCATCTCCAAAGACTTTGAAAACCAGGGCAAGTGTTTTGGATTTTTGCTGGGGCACTAGGGACCCACTGAAGAATTCTGAGGAAGGGAGTGTCAAGTTCAATGTTTTTTATTTAGACACTGCTCTGCCAGCAGTGAGGTAGTGGCAATGAGAGTCTGGTGATCTCAGCATGGAGGTATAGGGGCCAAATGGGAAAAATAAGGCCTGGGTCCAGGCAGTGGCCCCATTAGGTCACACTGCCCCAGCCCTCAGAGGGCCACTGCTTTCTCCTGCTAAGCAGGCAGTGACTTCAGGAATTCTGAATTTATTACCTATTTTGTCTGCTGAAGACTTAAGCTGCAGCTAAGTTTAAAGCAAGAATTTAGAACTGAGAATAGAAATTGGAACTCTCTGTGGGTTATATGTGATGGATGAAGTCATCTATTGAGATCTGGACAATTTAGGAACTGCTTGCTTGAATCTCAACTTCTGGGACCCCTCTTTATGCTCACACTAGCACCTGAGGCCTGCTAAGGGACTCGGGACCCCCAGGCCCAGCTGAAAAGGGCAAGCAAGAGAAGCAAGACCTTCAAAATACTTTTGCGGCTTCTGGCAAATCTTCTAGGAGCAAACTAGAGCAGTGTTTTCCAAAGTTGCTCTGTGGGGCCCTGGCTGAGTAAGCTTGAAATGCTGGATATCATATGCCCTTCTTAAGGTAGAATAATCTGGGTCAGAGAGTACCTGGCTTTGAATCTCAGCTCCACCATTTACTATATGAAGGTCTTCTGAAGCTGGGAGAGGCCATCTCAGCACCAGCAACTCTGCCCCAGAGCCTTGAGACTTTCCTCAGAGCTGATTCCCTCTGATTGCCAAAGGCATGGTTCAAGGTCTTTCTGGGGTCTCAGGAGGCAGGAGATAATGTCTGTTGGGACTTCTTTTGACATGGACTTGTTTAGAGAAGATAAAAACACAGCTTCTGTGGTGAAAAGGCAGAGAGAACCACAAAGGAATGATGATTTGAAAAAACAAAAACTAAAAAAACGGCCGGGCATGATGGGTCATGCCCGTAATCCCAGCGCTTTGGGAGGCCAAGGTGGGCGGATCGCAAGGTCAAGAGATCGAGACCATCTTGGCCAACATGGTAAAACCCTGTTTCTACTAAGAATCACTTGAACCTGGGAGGCGGAGGTTGCAGTGAGCCAAGATCACACTACTGCACTCCAGCCTGGCGACAGAGTGAGACTCCGTCTCAAAAAAAAAAAAAAAAAAAAAAAGAGTAGGCCAAGCATGGAGGCTCACACCTATAATTCCAGCACTTTGGGAGGCGGAGGGGGGTGGATCACTTGAGCTCAAGAGTTTGAGACTGGCCTGGCTAACACGATAAAACCCTGTCTCTATTAAAAATACAAAAATTAGCTGGGCGTGGTGGCACACACTTGTAATCTGAGCTGTTGGAGAGGCTGAGAATCTCTTAAACCTGGGAGACAGAGGTTGCAGTGAGACAAGATCGTACCACTGCACTCCAGCCTGAATGATGGAGACTCTGTCTAAAAAAAAAAAAAAAAAAATTAAGGTTGTAGCCAGGTGCAGTGGCTCATTCCTATAATCCCAGCATTTGGGGGCTGCTAATTAAGATGGGAGGATCACTTGAGGCCCAGGAGTTCAAGACCAGCCTGGGTAACATGGCAAGACCCTGTCTCTATAAATAAATACATAAATAAAATTAAGCTTGTACTTTTAGGGACTAATGGCATGGGAGTCTAAAGATAGCATCATGCCGTGTCCAGAGCATAACCGGGGCTCAAGTGCAACCCCAGACCTACAGCCCGTCAGCCAAGTTCCTTTGAAATGTACCTCCCTCATTATTTTGCTGATGAACTCCTGTGCATCCCTCAAGACCCAATTCAAACATCACCTCTTTCATGAATTATCCCCATTTCCAGGGAAAGGAGTATCCTCCCCTCTGGGCTTCTGCGCTCCCATTCATAACTCGAACCACAGCGCTTGTCACCCAGAGCTGTGATCCCTGATGTGTTTATTTTCCCTGCTAGATGCTGAGCTCCTTGAGAGCAGAGACTTTGTTCAATTTATCTTAAGGCCCGTAGCCCCCTTCCTTCTAGTGTCCAACATAGCGCCAGCCTGGTACCTCCCAGGCATTAATCAATGCAGTATGAATGAATGTTTGATGGAATGAAATCACTTTGCTTGCTGAATTGCTCACGGAACAGACCCCTTGTACTGAGTGACTAAGTGGAGCAGATCGCAGTCACCTGGGATTTACCAGCTGTTGATGGCCTCTCTTCAAACAGCAGATTCTTGCTTGGCACAGAGGCAGGAGTCTGACTGTTCCTGCTGCCACCCCACCTCCCTCTGAAGAGATTTGTCCAGAAGAGTTCCCTTGGTAGGGTTTCTTCCTAACATGCATGCAGCCTGCTGTCATCTCTGTTCTCTGGCTCTGTCCACTCCCATGCCAGAGCTTCCAGCAGCAGAGCAGAGGTGGTGTGATGGCATTTAGATCCAGGCCATGGAGGAAGGGCGCTGCTCGCCTGACCCTGTCATCGTCCTTCAGTGCCCATCACTCTACCCCATGCATATCTTATTCCTCTCTTGTTCCCTCTGGTGTCCAGGTTCAAGTCCCTGTCCAGCTTCTGACTGCTGGGCACAGCCCTCCTTTCCTTCTGGTTCAAGCTCATCCTCCTCTCTCCTATGACTCACACACTGGGAATCGCTGCCAGGCTTCGCCTATGGGTTATTCTTCTTGAAGAGGCTGGGACTAGATGGGCTTTGGCAACAAATGTGATTTCAAATCCCAGGTTCTTTAGTTCCCGTTAGGTACCTGGAGGTGACAGTGTTGGTGTTCTGCCTACATCCCCTTGGGTCCCTTTACAGTTTCTGCGCAACCCTCTTCCAACCTGACTGTGCCTTTGCCTCCAAAGGCATGCACCTGTGATCTTTCTGCAGTGGGGTGCTGTGAGGCTGGGAGCCATTTTGTCTGCAAGTGCAGAGTCCAGAAATGCCCATGAATTTCCACCTTCCACCCCACCCCCTGTGGCCTTTGATGGATGACTGTTGAGTCCAGGGACATGAAATCCCACCTCCCTTGCTTTGGTTGGGCCGACTCCAAGCTGTGAGTTACACTTCAGGATCCTCAGCAGGATGACACAGGCTTTTGCCCTCCACACAGACCCTTTCTGCTTTCTCCGAGAGCCCTTCCTTCTTATGTCCCTTGTCTCTGGAATGGCCTCTAGGGCACCTGAGCTAAGACGGCAGCTTGGGTAAATCACTTCACCTCTCGGAGCCTCAGCTTTCTCCCTTGTAACTGTGGGTTAGGAACTCATACTTTTTAAAGATGTTGGCGGGCTTAAGTAAAATAGTGCACATAAACTGCCTGGCGTGTAATAGGTCCACAGTTCCTTTAATGCCTCTTTTCAGAAGAAAGTCAGCCAGGCCGGGTGTGGCGGCTCACGCTTGTAATCCCAGCACTTTGAGCGGCCAAGGCAGACAGATCACCTAAGATCAGGAATTCAAGACCAGCCTGGCTAACATGGCAAAACCCCATCTCTACTAAAAATACAAAAATTAGCCAGGCACGGTGGTGCCCACCTGTAATCCCAGCCACTTGGGAGGCTGAAGCAGGAGAATTGCTGGAACCCGGGAGGTGGAGGTAGCACTGAGCTGCGATCGAGCCACTGTATTCCAGCCTGGGCGACAGAGCTGTTATCATCTCAAGAAACAAACAAACAAACAAAAAATTAAGATTAAAAATTTTTTAAAAAAAGAAAGTCAGTCAGAAGGGTTTCGCCCTGGAAGCTGGGAGACCTGACTTCAGTTCTGAAAACAATGATTTGAGTAAGTCTCTTTGCCTCCTTAGGCCTCAGTTTCTTGCTTTTGTGCATGTGTTTGCATGTGGCTTTTTTTTGTCTTTCTTTTTTTTTTTTTGGAGACAAGGTCTCAGTCTGCCACCCAGGCTGGAGAGCAGTGGCATGATCATGGTTGACTGCAGCCTCAGTCTCCTAGGCTCAAGCAATCCTCCCACCTCAGCCTCCTCAGTAGTTGAGACCACAGGCATGCACCACCACACCTGGCTAATTTTTTGTAGAGACAGGGTCTCACTGTGTTGCCCAGGCTGGTCTCAAACTCCTGGACTCAAGTGATCCTCCTGCCTTGGCCTGCCAAAGTGCTGGGATTACAGGCATGCACCACCACACCCGGCTCTCTTTTGTGTTTTAAATGGCCTTATTAAGATGTAATTCACATACCATATTATTCACCTGTTTAGCCTGTACAATTCAGTGGTTTTTAGTATGTTGATAGAGATGTGCAATCATCACTATCTAACTTTAGGACTTTTCCATCACCTCGAAGAAAAGCCTCTACTCATTCCACTCACTCTCCACATCCTCCTACACCAGCAGTCCCAACCTTTTTGGCAACAGGGACCAGTTTATCCATGGACAGTTTTTCCATGGATGGTGGGGGGCATGCAGGGGATGGTTTGGGGATGAAACTGTGCCACCTCAGGTCATCAGGCATTAGATTCTCATAAGGAGTGCACAACCTAGCTCCCTCGCAATACACAGTTCGCAATAAAGTCCGAGCTCCTATGAGAATCTACTGCCACTGCTGATCCGACAGGAGGCAGAGCTCAGGTGGTAAAGCTCAAGGAGGCGGAGCTCAGATGGCAAAGCTCGCTGGCCTGCTGCCCACCTCCTGCTGTGTGGCCCGGTTCCTACCAGGCCCCTGAGCAGTACCGGGCTGCAGCCCAGGTGCTGGGGACTCCTGTCCCACACCACGCTCACCTCCAGCCCCTGGCAACCTCTACTCTACTTTCTGCCTCAATGGATTTGCCTGCTCTAGACATTTCATACAAATGGAATCCTACAATATGTGGTGTTTGTGACTGGCTTTTGTCACTTGGTATGTTTTTAAGGTTGATCCACACTGTCGCATGTATTGCTTCTTTACTCCTATTTATTGCTGAATAGTATTCCATTGTGTGGATTAACCACATTTTGGTTATTTATTCATCAGTTGATGGACATTTGGATTGTTTTTACTTTTTGGCTATTATAAATAATGCTGCTATGAACAAGTTTCCATGTGGACATACACTTCTCTTGGGCATGTACATACATCACACACACACACACACACACACACACACACACACACGGCCAGTTGCAGAGGTTCATGCCTATAATCTCAGCACTTTGGGAGGCTGAGGCAGTAGGATAGCTTGAACCCAGGAGTTCAAGACCAGCCTGAGAAATATGACAAAATCCCATCTCTACAAAAATTAACTAGGCGTGGTGGCATGTACCTGTAGTCCTAGCTACTCAGAAGCCTGAGAGGTAAGATTTCCTGATCCCAGGAGGTTGAGGCTGCTGTGAGCCATGATTTGCCATTGCATTCCAGCCAGGGTGACAGCACAAGACCCTCTCTCCAGAAAATAGTAATAATAAAATTTGTATACATATATACAATATACCATTTGTATATATATAATGTAGGAGTGGAATTTTATACTCATATTGAGGAATTTCCTGTTTTCCAAAGTGGCTGGAACATTTTACAGTCCCACCAGCAAGGTAGGAAGGTTCTGATTTCTCCACATCCTTGCCAACATTTGTTATTGTCTTTTTGATTTTAACAACCCTAGTGTGTAGGAAGTACTATCTCATTGTGGATTTGCATTGATGGTTAATGATGTTGAGCATCTTTTCATGGGCTTACTGATCATTTATATATCTTCTTTGAATAAATGTCTGTTCAGATCCTTTGCTCATTTTTAAATTAATTTGTCTTTTCACTGTTAATGCACAAAAATTCTTATATTTTCTGAATATTAGTCTCTTATCAGGGCCTCGGTTCCCTCATCTGTAACTTGCTGTGTTTGAATAAAAAGTACATAATGGGCCTGACATACATCAGGTGGCTGTTAGCTGTTATCATTAATAGAACATTCTTTTTTTTATGAAAGAAAGAAAGAAAGAGAAAGAGAAAAGGGGGAGAGAGAACAGAAGTCTTGCTCTATTGCCCAGGCTGGAATGCAATCTAAAAGTAGGTATTAAAAACCTCTTTTATGCCAATAATTGTGCTTAACAGCAGAGACAGGAAGGAATAAGGGAAGAAAATAACAAACAGCCAACCAATATTTCATTTAAGTCTGTGAAATGCTGTGCGAATGCTGAAGAGTGATTTACTTCCAATTATGTGGTCACTTTCAAAATAGGTGTAATGTGATACTAAAAAACAATGTATGTTCTGTGGACCTGGGGTGAAGAATTCTATAAATATTCACTGAGTTTACTTGTTCCGGGTCTGAGTTTGAATCATAAATGTCCCTGTTAATTTTCTATCTCATTGATCCATCGAATATTAACAATGTGGTGTCAAAGTCTCCCGCTATTATTGTGC
>JAPYYA010003340.1:0-12976 GCA_028533165.1 Leontopithecus rosalia | reverse complement strand
GATCAGCCATTATTAATAACCATTCTTAGAATTAAGCAATATTCCTGTTCTCTCTCCCTCTTTTTCTTCCTCTTTCTTCCTCTCCTTCTCTCCTTTTTTCTTTAAAAAAAAAAAAAAGAAAAATATCTCATTTTGGTGTCTCAGAAAAGAATCAAGAACAAGAGTCCTGGTGTTAACTCAGTTAACTCATTATAAGAGTTCACTGTTAATGTTAAGTCTATAAGATTTTTTAGATTTTGGGGGGGAAATGGTTATTTCATCTGTTCTGTGAAACCAGAGCAGCTCACACTGATCCAGGCCCAGTTGTGTCTCAAGAATTTGACAAAATCGTCCCTCATTTCCAGCTGAATGACAAGATAAATTCCAAGTACAGTGAAGGAGACAGAAGTGGACATAGATTATCACAATTCAAGACCAGAGTACTATGGTAGAGAGACAGACATAGACAAAGGCCTGACTTCTACACAACCACACGTTCCCTGGAATCACCATCTGAAAGAAAATCTCCCTCAGCGTGAATGAGAACCACCTGAATCCAGTGTCTCAAATGTATCCTCATTTCCATCATAACCTCAACCAAAATGTGATCCAAACCAATTTAATACAACCCAATGCAACCACATGACACACAAGCCCAACCCATCAACCCAACACAACTTAATCTAATTCAAGACAACCCTAATGTCTTCCTTAATTTAAATATCAAACCAAACGAATACACAGCCTCGCATGCAATAGCCACCTCCATATATTCTATCTCCAAAACCAAACTTACCTCATCACCAGTTCAATCCCCACACACTTCCCAGATAACATTAAAAACAAACCTATTTCCATCCCAAAGCCATGCCATCCAAAAAAAAAAAAGAAGAAGAACAAAGTTTCAATTTTAAGAAGATTGTGGGACCTGCCTGAAATACGTTTGTTGTCCCCACAGGTGTTCACAAATGTCAGGCTTAGAAGCTCTGTTCTGAAGTTCCCTTTTAGCTGCCTACCTCTGTGAGCCATAGGGCCCCCATGTCCTATCTGTGAAATGGAACTAACCAACCCTGCTGAGCATACTATACTCCATACACAAGTACAGACAGCAGAACATGATGAAGTCCCTGCAGTCAGAATTCACACTCCAGCTCTGCTTCCTGTGAGCCGTGTGTTCTTGGGCAAGTACTTCCACCTCTCTCTTTCTCAGTTCCTTCTTCTGATTGTTGGAAAAATTAAATGAGATAGTGGATGAAAAGGAGAGAGATCAAGCATATAGTAAACGCTGAGGAAATTTTGACCACATTATTATTATTATTTTTAAAAAACTTGTGAGGACACGTAATCTAATCTCTTTATTTTATAGATGATAAATCTGACACCTAAAGAAACATTGAGAGAACAAAGATTCAGCACCAGCCACAATGAAAGAAGTTTGAAAAAATGATTTAAAAAAAAAAAAAACAGGCCGGGCATAATCCCAGCACTTTAGGAGGCTGAGTCGAAAGGATAACCTGAGGTCAGGAGTTCCAGACCAGCCTGGCCAGCATGGTGGAATCTCGTCTTTACTAAAAAAAATTAACCAGGTATGGTGGCATGAGCTTGTAGTACCAGCTACTCGGGAGGCTGAGGCAGGAGAATTGCTTGAACCTGAGAGGCAGAGGTTGCAGTGAGCCAAGATCACACCACTGCACTTCAGCCTAGACAACAGAGCAAGACTCCATCTCAAAAGCAAAAATTATTAAAAACAAACAAACAAAAAGGCCTCTGGACATATGGAAATTTAAACACACACATACAAAGAGCTGGAGCTGCAGTAGGATACAGGGCTCAGGGCGAACAGATTGACCAAGGCCAGTCACACTGCTCAGAGACCATAAAGGAAGCAGTCACTGGAAAAGCATTGCCAGGAAGTATAGTGTATGCTGAAGCCTACAGTCAGGCAGTACTGGCTGTGGAAAGGGGTGACTACCTGGATTTTATACAGTTGTCCCCTAATCTGGAAACCTCTCATTCCAAACCTCTCATCCCCCAAACACTGGTCCCCATCCAAAAGTTCAGCTAGGCCAAGTGCATTTTCCATGCCAAAGCCCAGTGGGGAAAGGGTTTGAAACACATCAAGACACTATTAAAAGTCAAAGCATCAAATGCAAATAAAAAAAAAAAGAAAAAAGCCTTTTAAGCAGTTGTCTGTGACAGGAATATCAAGAGTCCCAGAAATTTTGAAAAAAAGAAAAGAAAACCAGATCAGCACCCTCTGGAGTTTCAAGCCCCTCACCTCAAGAGTCAAGTCAAGGGGAGATGAAAGGAAAGCAGGTCGGCACAGACAAAGCATGTCCAGGTTTGATGCCCACCAGGAAGTGCAGTAGTGTATCTCTCATCACAGACGTGGAGCCAGATGACTTGTGTTCAAATTCAACTTCCTCCACTGTACAAGTTACATAGCCACTTTAATCCTCAAGTGGCTCATCTGTGAAATGGCAAGAATGACAGAACCTGCTTTCAAAATTGATCATGCTCTTAAAACACAGAATGTGCTAAAAAGTAGTGTATAAACAATAACTTGTTAAAATTTTGAAAATAAATTAATAAAAATTATTATGTTCTAGCAACCTTCCATCTTAGGGTCCTCAGAGTCCATCCTCAGAACACCAGAATATCACTGTCTAATGGTCAGGGACATTCGCTTAAAGAAACTAGATTTCATAAGCCTTAAGCCTTTGTCCACTTGTTCTGGATTCTGCAAGTACTGTGATGTATTTCGTTTTTCTCTTTGGAAGTGCTTTCCACTTTCTCAGCCTGTGTAGGGGAGTGTTTCTCACCTGTCTCAGATAAATAAAACATAATTTCTATTCCTTTTTGTTTGTTTGTTTGAGACAGTCTCACTCTGTCACCAAGGCTGGAGTGCAGTGGCATGATCTCACTGCAACCTTCGCCTCCCAGGTTCAAGCGATCCTCCTGCCTCAACCTCCTGAGTAGCTGGGACTACAGGCTTGCACCACCATGCCCAGCTAATTTGTGTATTTTTAGTAAAGATGGGGTTTCACCATATTGGTCAGGCTGGTCTCGAACTCCTGATCTTGTGATCCACCTGCCTCAGCCTCTCAAAGTGCTGGGATTACAGGCATGAGCCACCAGGCCCAGCCAAGACATCATTTCTAATACAGGGTCTAAGAATTCTGCTACTTTAAGGTGCATTTTAAAGGAGAATTAGTTAGGAGTTCTAGGATCTTATGAAGAAATAAGCTTAAGAAGTGCTGTGTTAGATAAAGAAAATGTTTCCTTGCTACAGGTCTTCTCAGGGCCTTTATAACATGTATTGACATACTCAACGGGAGAGTCTTTCCTCCCTGGCTATTTTTTCCCCTTCTCTTTGAAGACCCTCCTTTTCTACCTTTCACATCAGTGCTGTTGGGCCTGATTAAGAGTTTTCTTTCATCTATATATGTTCTCCCTAGGTGATCTCAAATAATCCTGTAACTTTAAATGCCACTATAAGATGATGACACTCAGTCAACCACCTGCTCTGAGCACTTGCTCCCAATTTGATTTTGGACCAACAGGCCCTCTTTGATGTCTTACTGGTGGATGCCTCACACATAACCGGTCCAAAGCAGAATTCTTGATCCCAATCTCCATCCTCATCCATTTCCTTCATAGTCTTCCCCATCTACCTAGTTTTTCAAGTCAACAACTTGGGAGCCATTTTCTGTTTTCTTTAACATGTACATCCACTTGATTGCAAGTGTTGCAAACCTTTTTCCTCCAAAATTATTTCCATTAAGCCACTATTGCCACTGCTATCATCGAATCCACACAATCATCTCCTCCCTAGCCACTGTGATAGCCTTTTCGCAGGCCTTCCAGATCCCACACTTGTTATTTCCAATTCAGTCCCTACACAGCACCAAGTGATGAGCCAAGAATGTGAGTCAATATTCTGTGTAAACTTTCAATATCGCCCCAGTACCCTGAAGATAGGGTCCAAATACTTCACTGTTTCTTTATTTTATTTTTATTTTTTATTAGATGGAGTCTCGCTCTTATCTCCCAGGCTATATAGCACAATGGCATGATCTTGGCTCACTGCAACCTCTGCCTCCTGGGTTCAGGTGATTCTCTTGCCTCAGCCTCCTGAGTAGCTGAGATTATAGGTGCCTGCCAACACACGCAGCTAATTTTTGTATTTTTAGTAGAGGCAGAGTTTCGTCACGTTGTCCAGGTTGGTCTCAAACTCCTGACCTCAGGTGATCCACCCTCCTCAGCCTCCCAAAGTGCTGGAATTACAGCCATGAGCCACCGCACCCAGCCCAAATACCTCACTGTTTCTTATTAAGCCCATGCTAAGCTGGCTTATGCTCACCTTTCTAACATCCTTTCTTATCAGATCCCACTAAAGCACATGTTTCATCCATGTTAAATCATCTTTTGGTTTCCCCAAATAAACTCCATTCACTGTCTCTTCCATCTACTTAGAACAGTTACCTTCTCCCTCCTGTCATCTGGTTCCTTTGAATCTTAATCTGCATGCCATTTCCTGCAGTCTTCTGTGATTCACAGAACCTATCCCAAATAGATCGGGTACCTTTCTACTAGGTTTCCACATCTTCTGGTATTTTTCTAATCAAAGATTTTTTATAGTTGCTTAAGCGTTATGCTCCTTCTCCCATCACACATTTGCAGGACAGGAATTACATCATGCATCACATAGTGACATTTTCATCAATGATGGATGGCATATAGGACAGTGGTTTCTTAAGATTATAATACCATATTCTTACTGCACTTTTCCTGTTTAGATATGTTTAGATATACAAGTGCTTACATTGTGTTACAATTACTCACAGTGTTCAGTACAGTAACATGTTGCAGCCTATTCCATATAACCCAGGTGTATAGTCGGCTCTACTACCTAGATTTGTGTAGTTACACTCCATGATGTTTTACAATAACATCATGGAGTGTACAATAACAAAACACCTAATACAATAACAAAATCACCTAACAATGCATTTGTCAGAATGTATCCCCAAAGTTAAGCAACATATGACTGCATATTGTTTTCATATTGGTAATCTGTCTAGAATAATATACAGCACAGAGTAAATGCTCCTTAGGTGTCATAAGGAATTGTGAGAAGGAAGAAAAGAGGAATGAAAGCTGTCCAGGAAAGAGGAAGAGCAAAAACAAAGGTTAGGATGAAGACATGAACACCACGAGAGTGGAGATGATGATAACACTTTGTGGGCTAAGATGCTGTTGCCTGTGTAGAAAGGGCCTAGATACAAGAGGCCCATAGATAGCAGCCCTAGGAGAAAGAACACTGCCCTATATAGCCCAATTCTTACCATATATAACAAGATGGTATCAAAAGGTTTGGCTGGGAGCCTAATGGTGGATTCAAGTCCCTACTCTTCTATTAACTAGTCGAGTGACCATTTCTTAAAGTTCAAATTTCTCATTTGTAAAGAGGGGTTAGGCTAGGGGTCTCTTAAATGTCCTTTTTTAAACCTACATTCCTTGCCACAATAGACTGTTTGCCAAGCATTTTTCATGCCATTGACTTAGTTCATGCTTTTTCCTGCATGTCCTTGTACTACTTTCTGATGAACGTTTACACATTTTTCAATACCTAGTTCAAATAACATCTTCTCTGAGAAACGTAACTTATCCCTGAGGTTAGTTCTTTCTCCACTTAGTCCTTGATATAGTTTGAATGTTTGTTTCCTCCAAATCTCATATTGAAATGTGATCCCCACTGTTGGAGGTGGGACCAATGTTGGAAGTTTCAGTCATGGGGGTGGATCCCTCATGAAGGGCTTGGTGCTCTCCTCATGATAATGAGTGCATGTGAGACCTGGTTACTAAAAAGAGTCTGGAATCTCCCTCTTCTCTCTCTCTTGCTTTCTCTCTCACCATGTGACACGCTTGCTCACCCTTCACCTTCCCCGACAAGTGAAACCTTCTGGAGATCCTGCCAAGAAGCAGATTCTAGTACCATGTTTCCTGACCAGTCTGCAGAACTGTGGGCCAAATAAACCTCTTTTCTTTGCATATTATCTGCCTCAGTATTTCATTATAGCAATGCAAAACAAAGTACACAGCATCATCACAAAAATGAACACACGCTTTTTTTTAGCACTTCCCACATTATAACTTTTTCTATAATGTGACTGTATCCATATATTTTATATACACAAAAAATAATAGCCAAGGACTTCTGGATTTCAATGATGGCATGGCAGCTTGCATGAGACTAACCCCGAGGTGGTAACAATTATAAAATCTGGCAAAATATCTTTAAACAACTGTTTGAAGACTCTAAAGAGCAACCAAGAACAGCAGAAACTGGAGGGAATCTAAATCTTGAAGGATGAGACCCTTATGGCTAAAATCCACCATGACTAGCATTTTACTTTCAAGGCATTTTCCAGTCCATGTGGTAAGATGTTAGTGAATAAAATTCAAGCAGAAAGCTCTAGTCTTATTGACCTGAGGGATCTGAGGGGAGAGTGTAAGGAAAATAGCCACCAAAAGGCTAAAAGTCAAAAGAGAAATCCAAGCAGTTGTGCAGCACAGAAGAAACAGTTTAAAATTCACATTTCACCAAGTTATAAGGTTTTGGAAAGCATCTCAGACTTTTTGTCAAAACTTAAAAAGGGCCATGCCTTAAGAGGAAGGATCATATCCCAAGGCTAAGAGATTCACCCTACTACTAAGAATAAGCCCAAAATAAACCCCCTCACCATCAAGAAAAGCATAAAGTGAAATCTTGCAAAGGTCAAAGTGCCCTGGCAGTAATTTAACTCCCTGGTAAAATAAAACTGAATTATCTTCAGAGGAAGATAACAGAATACAGAGTCTGGAAAACAAATCATCTTAAGTCTCTAGGATACAGCAATAAAGTTATTCAAAAGGAGAAGAAACTGGAAGAGAGATCCACAACTGACCACAAATATTGGAGTTCTTTGGAGAATCAGACCCAATAGAAGATATAGATAAATACAGATGATATGAGTAAACATAGATATATAGAGATTTATTATAATAAATTGACTCACATTAGTATGAAAACTTGCCAATCTCAAGACCTACAACATAAGGTGGTAAGCTGGAGACCCAGGAAAGCCAATGGTTTTATTCCAGTCTGACTCTGAAGGCCTGAGAACCAGGAAAGCTGATGGTGTAGTTCCAGTCCAGAAGGCTAGCAGGCTCAGAAGTGTCAATGTTTCTGTTCAAGCCCAAAGGAGGGAAAAAGCTGATGTTCCACTTTGAAGGTCATCAAGCAGGAAGAATTCTCCTACTCAGGGAAGGGGCAGGTTTTTGTTCTATTCAGTTCTTCAACTAAGTGAATGAGGCCCAACATCATTAAGGAGGGCAATCTGATTTACACAGTGTATTGATTTAAAAGTTAATCTCATCCAAAAACACCTTCACAAAAACAGCCAGAATAATATTTGACCAAATATCTGGGTACCCCATATCCCAGTCAAGTTGATACATGAAATTAACCATCACAGATGCAGAAAAGGAATATAGCATATAAACAGATATTTTTTAAAACAGCAATAAATATGTTTTTGAGAAATATAGGGTAAGATATATTAATAATTTAAGAGTTGTGGAATTTCAGAACAGATATGAAAACTCTAAAAGAAGAATAAAACAGTCATCCTACAACAGTAAAACATAGTATCAGAAATAAGAATTAATTTGGATGAAATTGATAGCAGACTAGACAATACAGTAAAACAAATTAGTAAACTTGAAATAAGGTCAATAGAAATCATCCAAACTGAAGCACAGAGAGAAAATATATTGAAAGAAATCTTGATGACATTTGATGGTCTGTGGAGAAATATCAAATGGTTTAAGCAGAACCTAAAAGGAGGCTACAGAGAATGAGGCAGAAAAAACAAAAAAACTGATAATATAATAGCCAAAATATTTCCAAAGTTAATCTAAACAACATTTCACATATCCATGATGTTCAGCAAAACACAGGCAAGGCTTTTTCCACTCTAGGTACGTCATGCACAAACATCTGAAAACTGAGGGTAAAGAAATAATCTTGAAGAGAACTAGAGAAAATGGACACACAAAACACAAGGAAATGCTAATAAAAATGATGACTGACCTCTCGCAGGAATATGGAGACCAGAATAAATTGGGAAATAAAGATGAAAAAACATCTTTAAAGTGCTGGAAAAGAAAAGTGCCATCCTAGAATTTTTATATACCATAAAAAATACCTTTAGAAAATGAAAGCAAAATAAAGACATTTTCTGATCAATGAAAACTGAGAGAATCTGAAGCCAGCACAGTCACACTAAAATAAATGCAAAAGGAAGTTCTTTAGGCTGAAGTTAAATGACACCAGATGGAAATATTGATGTATAGGAAATGGTAAAGAGGAGTGAGAACTGTGTATATATAAGTAACTTTAAAAGATTATTTCTATCTTTTAACATTTTAAATCTGATTTTTTGAAGCATGAATAATGACAATGTACTGTGAAGTTTATAACATATGTATCAGTAAAATACATCATAAAAATAGAACAAAAGATAGAAGTTAGGTAAATTAAAGTATCATCTTGTAAAATTCTTACATTAAATGTAAAGTAGTGTAACAGTAGTTCAAATAACAGAGTTACAAATTAAGGAAATATTGTAATCCCTTTAGTAAACACTAAAAATATAATACAGATTTAGGTCTTTAAAAGATAGAGGACATAGAATATAGTAACATAAAGTATTCAACAGGAAAGAAAATGGGAAAGGAGAACCAATGAACAGATAAAGTAGGAAAAAATAGTAATGTGATAAATTTGAATCTATGCATATGAATAATTGCATCATGGATAATTGAATTAAATGCTCCAATTAAATGGCAGACATTGTCATACTTGATAAAAAGCAAGAATTTTTTAATACTTATTTTAAATATAAAACATAGACTGAAAATAAAAAGAAACGTACCACACAATGAATAAGCATAAAAAAGCAAGTGTGAGTTGTATTAATATCAAACAGACTTCATGTAAAGAAGCATTAACAGAGATTAACAGATACATTTCAGAGACATAAAAGCACCAATTCTTCAAGAAGATATATCATCATAAATGTACACTCACTTGATGGCAAATTTTCAATAACTGAAACAAAATTGAGAGCAATTAAAGAAGTTAGACAATTTTGTAACCATAGTAAATGTTAATACCCACTCACAGTAGTTGATAGAATAAGTAGCCCAAAATACCAGTAAGGACGCAGTATTGTTCAAAATGTATTTGAACAATATATTTAACCAATATAAACTACTTATATTTAAAGAACACTACACCTAAAACATTAGAACACACATGCTTTTAAAATTTTTAAATTTATTTTTTAATTGATATGTTGTAATTTTAAATAAGGAGTATGATTTGATGCTTTGAGCCCTATCTGTTGTATAATAAGCCAATCAGGGTGGTTAGTGTATCCATCTGCTCATGCATTTATCCTTTCTTTGTGGCGAGAACATTTAAGAGCCTCTCTTCTAGCTATTTTGTAATATACAATAATTTACTGTCTACCACAGTCACTGTACTGTACAATAGAACAGCAGAATTAATTTCTCCTAACTAATTGTAGCTCTGTACCCATTGACAAACCTCTCCTCATTCTTTCCTTCCCCTCTCTCTCTCCAATTTCTGGTAACCACTGTTGTACTTTTTGCTTCTATGATATATTAACTTTTTTTCTTTTTAGATTCCACATATGAGTGAGATCATACAGTATTTCTCTTTCTGCATCTGGTTTATTTCACTTAACATGATGTCCTCCAGGTTCATCCATATTGTTTCAAGTGACAAGATTTTATTTTGTGGCTGAATATATGCCACGTTTTCTTTATCCATTCATCCATTGTTGGACAGTTCAGTTGATTCCGTATCTTGGCTATGGTAAATAGCACTGCAATGAGCATGGTAGTGCAGGTATCTCTTCTACATACTTTCATTTCCTCTGGATATATACTCAACAATGGGACTGCTGGATAATAGGGTAGCTCCATTTTTTGTTTATTGATGAACGTCCATATGGTTGTGCTTGTTTACAATCCAGGCAGCAGTGTGTAAGATTTCCCTTTTCTTCACATCCTAGCTAACATTTGTCTTCTTTTGTCTTTCTAGTAACAGTCACTCTAACTGGAGTAAGGTGGTATCTCATGGTTTTGATGTTCATTTCCCTGATGATTAGTGATATTGAACATTTTTTCTTATGTTTATTAGCCATTTGTACATCCTCTTTTAAGAAACGTCTATTAAGATCTTTTGCCCATTTTATATTAAAGAGAATCTTTTTTTAACTTTTATTTTAAGTCCAGGGGTACATTTGCAGGTTTGTTATATAGGTAAACTTGTGTCATGGGGATTTGTTGCACATAGTATTTTGTCAACTAGCTATTAAGCCTAGTACCCAGTAGTTATTTTTTCTGATCCTCTCTTTATTCCCACTCTCCACCACCCAGCAGGCCCCAGTGTGCCTTGTTTCCCTCTGTGTCCATGTATTCTCATCATTTAGCTCCTACTTATAAGTGACATATGTGGTATTTGGTTTTGTGTTACTGCATTAGTTTGCTAAGGATAAAGGCCTCCAGCTCCACCCATATTCCTGCAGAGGATATGATTCATTCTTTTTCATGGCTGCATAGTATCTCATTATGTATATGTACCACATTTTCTTTAGCCAGTCTATTGATGGGTATTTAGGGTGATTCCATGTCTTTGCTATTGTGAATAGTGCTACAATAAACATACATGTGCATGCATTTCTAAAATAGAATGATTTATATTTCTTTGGGTATATGTCCAGTATTGGGATTGCTGGATCAAATAGTTTTTCTGTCTTCAGTCTTTGAGGAATCACCACACTGTCTTCCACAATTATTGAATTAATTTACACTTTTACCAACAGTGTATAAGTATTCCTTTTGCTCTGCAGCCTTGCCAGCAACTGTTATTTTTTGACTTTTTAATAACAGCTATTCTGACTAGTGTAAAATGGTATCTCATTATGGTTTTGATTTGCGTTTCTCTAACAATCAGTGATGTTGAGCTTTTCTCATATAATTGTTGGTTGCATGTATGTCTTTTTTTGAAAAGTGTCTGTTCATGTCATTTGTTGTGTTTTTAAACAACCAAATGGGGTTGTTAATGGGGTTGTTTGTATCTTGTAAATTTCATTTAGTTCTTTATATATGCTCACTATTAGACCTTTGTCAGATACATAGTTTGCAAAAATTTTCTCCCATTCTATAGATTGTCTGCTTAATCTGTTGATAGCTTCCTTTGCTGTGCAGAAGCTCTTTCATTTAATTAGATCCATTTGTCAATTTTTGCTTTTTTCACAATTGCTTTTGACATCTTTGTCATAAAATCCTTGCCTGTTCCTATGTCCTGAATGGTACTGCCTAGGTTGTCTTCCAAGGTATTTGCAGTTTGGAGTTTTACTTTTAAGTCTTTAATTGATCTTGAGTTAATTTTTGTATATGGTGTGAGAAAGGGGTTCAGTTTCAGTCTTCTGCATACAGCTAGCCAGCTATCCCAGCATCATTTATTAAATAGAGAATGATTTCCCCATTGCTTGCTTTTCTCAGGTTTGCAGAACATCAGACAGTTGTAGGTGTCTGGCCTTATTTCTGGGATCTCTATTCTGTTCCACTGGTCTACATATCTGTTTTTTTGTGCCAGTACCATGCTGTTTTGGTTACTGTAGCCCTACAGTATAGTTTGAAGTTGGGCAGCATGATACCTCCAGCTCTGTTCTTTTTGCTTAGGATTGTCTTGGCTATTTGAGCTCTTTTTGGTGCCATGTGAATATTTAAATAGTTTTTTTAATTTCTGTTAAAAATCTGAATGGAAGTTTAATGGGAATAGCATTGAATCTATAAATTGCATAGGCAATGTAGCCATTTCAATGATATTGATTCTTCCTATCCATAAGCATGAAAAGTTTTTCAATTTGCTTGTGCCATCTCTGGTTTGAGTAGTGTTTTGTAGTTCTCCTTATAGAGCTCTTTCACCTCCTGAGTTAGCTGTATTCCTAGACATTTTACTCTTTCTGTGTCAATTGTGAATGTGATTGCATTCCTTATTTGGCTCTTGGCTTGACTATTGTTAGTGTATAGGAATGCTACGAATTTTTGCACATTGATTTTGTATCCTGAGACTGTTGACATTGTTTATCAGCTATAGAAGCTTTCAGGCTGAGTCTGTGGGGGTTTCTAGATAATAGGATTATGTGTTCTGCAAACAGGGATAGTTTGACTTCCTCTCTTCCTATTTGGATGTCCTTCATTTCCTTCTCATGCCTGATTGCCTTGGCCAGGACTTCCAATACTATGTTGAACAGGAATGGTGAGAGAGGAGGGCATCCTTGTCTTGTGCCAGTTTTCAAAAGAAATACTTTGAGCTTTTGCCCATTCAGTATGATGTTGACTGTAGGTTTGTCACATATGACTCATTATTTTGAGATATGCTCCTTCAATACTTAGTTTATTGAGAATTTTTATCATGAAAGGGTGTTGAATTTTTTTTTAATTTTTATTGCATTTTAGGTTTTAAGGTACATGTGCAGAACATGCAAGATAGTTGCATAGGTACACATGTGGCAGTGTGTTTTGCTGCCTTCTGCCCCTTCATCCATATTTGGCTTTTCTCCCCATGCCATCCCTCCCCCGCTCCCCCTGCCCGCTAACCCTCACCTATTTCCCCCAATAGACCTCAGTGTGTGGTACTCCCTTCCCTGTGTCCATGTGTTCTCATTGTTCATCACCCGCCTATGAGTATATATGGTGTTTCCTTTTCTGTTCTTGTGTCAATTTGCTGAGAATGATGTTCTCCAGATTCATCCATGTCCCTACAAAGGACACGAACTCATCATTTTTGATTGCTGCATAATATTCCATGGTCTATATGTGCCACATTTTCCCAGTCCAGTCTATCATCGAT
>JAPYYA010000334.1:0-10053 GCA_028533165.1 Leontopithecus rosalia | reverse complement strand
AACTCGTACCTCAAGTCTATGTGTATTTAATTTCTAAAACACAGCCACAAATTCGAAAAATACATATATGAATGAAAACGGAACACTGCAGTTCTTGTGGGTTATTTTCACAGGGGGGCCACCCCAGAATTCTGTACGGCATCCTGATTATATTGTACATGATTCCAAGGCAAGCGCATTTCATGCCTGCCTCACATTGTTATTATGTTTTATACAGGGACCGTGTTGTTTTGTGCCATTGGAGGACCCTGTCGAAACTGTAACTTCATGATCGGTCCTCCTCGGCATTCCAAATTGCTGGGGTTACAGGGGGGAGCCGCCGAGCCCAACCCAAGTTTTGTTTTAGTTTCAGAGTCTGGGTTTCACCATTTTGATTGACGTGGGCTCAAACCCACAACCTCACCTGTTCCACCCTAATTGGTATTCAGATTTCCTTGATGAAAAGCTTGGGTGAGCCACCGTGCCCGGCCGGCCGACTTTATTATTAAAAAATAAATCAGGGAGACTGGGCCGGGCTCTGTGACTCACACCAGCAATCCTAACACTTTGTCAGGCCTAGGACAGCGCTTTAACTGAGGTCACGGGTTCCAGATCAGCCTGCCCATCCTGGAGAAAACTAGCCACACTTAAAATAGGAGAAGAAAAAAAGTAAAGAAAAGAAAGCAAACACATCAGTGTGCACCAGTGAAAGGAAATGGGGTGCCTGCGGGACTCCACCTCTAGCCCAGCCTTTCCTTATGACCTACTGTTTTTCTCTTGGCACTCGGACTGGATTGCAACAGTGAGACCTTGGCTTACTGCTACTCCGGCCTTCTGGGTTCAAGCAATTATCCTGCCTATGCCTTCAATGTAGCTGTGTTTGCATTTGTCCACACCACCAGGTCCAGCTAACTTTCTATATTTTAGTAACTCGTACCTCAAGTCTATGTGTATTTGATTTCTAAAACACAGCCATAAATTCGAAAAATACATATATAAATGAAAACGGATCGCTGAACTTCTTGCGTATCACTTTCACTGTCTGGTCAGCCCGGGATTCCATATGGCATCCTGATTATAGTGTATGTGATTCCTAGGCGAGCGCATTCCATGCCTGCCTCAGATTTCTTATTTTGTGCTGTTGTTATATTTTTTATAGGGTGTGATTTCTGTCATGCCTTTGGAGGACCCTGTCAAAACTGTGACTTCACGATCCGACCTCCTTGGCATTCCATAGTGCTGGGGTTACAGCTGGAGCCGCTGAGCCCAACCCAAGTTTTGTTTTCATTTCAGAGATGGTGTTTTACCATGTTGATTGATGCAGGCTCAAACCCACAAACCTCGCCTGTTCCACCCTAATTCGTATTCAGATTTCCTTGATGAAAAGCTCCTGTGAGACACCGCGCCCGGCCGGCCGACTTTATTATTAAAAAAGATATCAGGGAGACTGGGCCGGGCTCTGGGATTCCCACCAGCAATGGTAGCACTTTGGGAGGCCTAGGTCAGTGGGTCATCTGAGGTCGCGGGTTCCAGATCAGCCTGTGCATCCCGGAGAAAACACGCCACACTTAAAATAACAGAAGAAGTAAATGAAAAGAAATCAAACAGATCAGTGTGAATCACTGAAACGAAACGGGGTGCCTGCCTTACTCCAACCGTAGCCCGGCCTTACCTTATGACGTAGTGTTTCACTCTTGTCACTCAGGCTGTAGTGCAACAGTTCGATCTTGGCTTATTGCCACACCGGCCTTCTGGGTTCAAGCAATTGTCCTGCCTATGCCTTCAATGTAGCTAGGTTTGCATTTCTCCACACCACCACGTCGAGCTAACTTTATATTTTTGTAACTGGTACCTCAAGTCCATGTGTATTTGATTTCTAAAACACAGCCACAATACGGAAAAATACATACATAAATGAAAACGGAACACAGAATTTCTTGTGTGTCATTTTCACGCTGCGACCACCCCCAGATTCCGTTTGGCTTCCTGATTATACTGTACATGATTCCGAAGTGAGTGCATTCCATTCCTGCCTCAGATTTTTTATTTTGCGCTGTTTTTATGTTTTATATAGGGATCATGTTGGGTCTTCTCATTGGAGGACCCTGTGGAAACTGTGATTTCAGGATCCGTCCTCCTCGGCATTCCAAAGTGCTGGGGTTACAGGGGGGAGCAGCCGAGCCCAACCCAAGTTTTGTTTTGGTTTTAGAGATGAGGTTTCACCATTTTGATTGGTGCGGGCTCAAATCCACAACTTCGCCTGTTCCACCCTAATTGGTATTCAGATTTCCTTGATGAAAAGCTCGGGTGAGCCACCGTGCCCGGCCGTCAGACTTTATTATTAAAAACAAATCAGGATGGCATGGGGAGAAATGCCAAATATGGGTGAGGGGGCAGAAGGCAGCAAAACACACTGCCACGTGTGTACCTATGCAACTATCTTGCATGTTCTGCACATGTACCCCAAAACCTAAAATGCAATAAAAATTAAAAAAAAAAATCAGGGAGACTGGGCCGGGCTCTGTGTTTCACACCAACAATCCTAGCACTTTGGGAGGCCTAGGTCAGTGGGACATCTGAGATCCTGGGTTTCAGATCAGCCTGCACATCCCATTAAATACTTGCCACACTTAATATGGCAATATGAAGAAGAAAAAGAAAAGTAAAAAATCAGACAAATTAGTGTGAACCACTGAAGCAAAACAGGGTGCCTGCCGGATTTCACCCCTAGCCTGGCCTTTTCTTATGACATACTGTTTTCCTCTTGTCACCCGGGCTGGAGTGCAAATGTGCAATCTTGGCTTATTGCCACACCAGCCTTCTGTGTTCAAGTGATTGTCCTGCATATGCCTTCAATGTAGCTGGGGTTGCAGGTGTCCACACCAACGCGTCCAGCTAACTTTCTATTTTTTTGTACCTTAAGTCTATGTGTATTTGATTTCTAAAACACAGCCACAATTTTGAAAAATACATACATAGATGAAAACGGAACACTGAACTTCTTTCGTGTAATTTTCACGAAGTGGCCACCCTGGGATTTCATACAGCTTCCTGATTATAGGTTACGTGATTCCGAATCGAGCTCATTCCAAGCGTGCCTCAGATTTCATTTTGTTCTGTTTTTATGTTTTATTTAGAAAGCGTGTTGCATTGTGCCGTTGGAGGACCCTGTCAATCTTTGACTTCTCGATCCGTCTTTCTCGTCATTCCAAAGTGCTGCGGTTTCAGGGAAGAGCTGCCGAGCCCAACCCAAGTTTTCTTTTCATTTCAGAGACCGGGTTTCACCATTTTGTTTGGGCGACATCTAACCAGGAACATCAAGTGATCCGCCCTAATTGGTATTCAGACTGCCTCGATGAAAGGCTCCCTTGAGCCACCGCGACCGCCCGGCTGAATTTATTATTAAAAATGATATCAGAAATACTGGGCCTGGCTCTGGGAATACCACAAGAAATCCTAGCACTTTGGGAGGCCTAAGTCAGCGGGTCAACTTAGGTCGCTGGTTTCAGATTAGTCTGCGACTCCCGGAGAAAACTCACCACACTTAAAACAGGAGAAGAAGTAAAAGGTAAGAAAAGAAATCAGACAGATGAGTGTGCACCACTGAAACGAAATGGGGTGCTGTGGTACTCCACCCCATCCAAGACTTTTCTTATGATGTACTGTTTTACTCTTGTCACCCGGGCTGGAGTGCAACAGTGCAATCTTGGTTTATTGCCACACCGGCCTGCTAGGTTCAAGCGATTGTCCTGCCTATGCCTTCAGTGTAGCTGGGTTTGCATTTGTCCATGCCACCACGTCCAGCTAACTTTCTATATTTTTGTAACTCTTACCTCAAGTCTATGTGTATTTGATTTCTAAAACACAGCCACAATATCGAAAAATACATACATAAATGAAAACAGAACATGGAATTCCTTGAGTGTCATTTTCACACTGCGGCCACCCCCGGATTCCGTTCGGCTTACTGATTATAGGTTACGTGATTCCGAGGCTAGTGCATTCCATGCCTGCCTCAGATTTCTTATTTTGCACTGTTTTTATGTTTTATATAGGAAGCCTGGTGGGTCTTGTCATTGGAGGACCCTGTCGAAACTGTGACTTCAGGATCTGTCCTCCTGGGCTTTCCAAAGTGCTTGGGTTACAGGGGGGAGCCACTGAGCCCAGCCCATGTTTTGTTTTCATTTCAGAGATGGGGTTTCACCATTTTGTTTGATGCGGGATCAGACCCACAACCTCGCCTGTTCCACCCTAATTGTTATTCAGATTTCCTTGATGAAAAGCTCGGGTGAGTCACGGAGCCTGGCCGGCCAACATTATTAGTATAAAACAAATCAGGGAGACTGGGCCCGGCTCTGTGTCTCACACCAACAATCCTAGCCCTTTGGGAGGCCTAAGTAAGCAGGCCAACTGAGGTATCGAGTTCCATCATCCCGCTGAAAACTCGCCACACTTAAAATAGAAGAATAGAAAAATAAAGAAAAGAAATCAGACAGATTAGTGTTTACCACTGAAACAAAACGTGGTGCCTGCCGGACTCCACCCATAGCCCAGAATTTCCTTATGATGTACTGTTTCCCTCTTGTCACCTGGGCTGGAGTGCAAAGGTACGATCTTGGCTTATTGCCACACTGGTCTTCTGGGTTTAAGCGATTATCCTTTCTATGCCTTCAATATTGGGGGGGTTGCAGGTGTCCTCACCACCCCCTCCAGATAACTTTCTATTTTTTGTAACTCGTACCTCAAGTCTATGTGTATTTCATTTAAAAAAAAAACCCACAATTTCGAAAAATACATACATAAATAAAATGGAACACTGATCTTCTTCCGTGTCATTTTAACCAAGGGGCCACCCGGGGATTTTCTATGGCTTTCTGATTATAGGTTACATGATTCTGAAGTGAGCTCATTCCATGCCTTCCTCAGAATTTTTATTTTGCTCTGTTTTTAAGTTTTATTTAGGGAGCGTGTTGCATTGTGTCGTTGGAAGCCCGTGTTGATCTGTGACTTCAAGGTCCGACCTCCTCAGCATTCCAAAGTGCTGGGGTTACAGGGAAGAGCCGCCGAGCCCAACCCAAGCTTTGTTTTTGTTTCAGAGACTGGGTTTCAGCATTTTTTTTGAGGCGGGCTCAAACCCACAACCTTGTCTGTTCCACCCTAATTGGTATTCAGATTGCCTAGATGAATGGCTCCCATACATAAGCCATCTCTCCCGACCAGCAGAATTACTTATTTAAAAAGATATCAAGGTGACTGGGTCGGGCTCTATGACTGCCACCAGCAATCCTAGACCTATGGGAGGCCTAGGTCAGCGAGTCAACTGAGGTCTTGGGTTCCAGATCAGCCTGCGCATCTGGGTGAAAACTCACCACACATAAAATAGGAGAAGAAAAAGAAAAGAAAAGAAATCAGACAGATCAGTGTGCACCATTGAAACAAAACGGGGTTCGTGCGGGAGTCAACCTCTAGCTCAGCCTTTCGTTATGACATACTGTTTCTTTTTTCTCACCCGAGCTGGAGTGCAACAGTGCGATCTTGGGTTATTGCCACACTGGCCTTCTGGGTTCAAGCGATTGTCCTGCCTATGCCTTCAATGTGGCTGGGTTTGCATTTGTCCACACCACCATGTCCAGCTAACTTTCTATATTTTGTTAACTCGTATCTCAAGCGTATGTGTATTTCATTTCTAAAACACAGCCACAATTTCGAAAAATACATACATAAATGAAAACGGAATGCAGAATTTCTTGTGAGTCATTGTCATGCTGTGTCAACCCCAGGATTCCGTTCGGCTTCCTGATTCTAGTGTACGTGATTCCGAAGCGAGTGCATTCCATGCCTGCCTCAGATTTTTTATTGTGCTCTGTTTTTATGTTTTATATAGGGAGCGTTTTGCATCGTGACATTGGAAGCCCCTGTCGAACCTATGACTTCATGGTCCTTCCTCCTTGGCATTGCAAAGTGCTGGGGTTACAGTGAAGAGTCTCCGAGCCCAACCCAAGTTTTGTTTTCGTTTCAGAGACCAAGTTTCACCATTCTGTTTGGGGCAGGCTCAAACCCACAACCGCGCCTCTTCCAACCTAATTGGTATTCAGATTGCCTGGATGAAAGGCTCGCATGAGCCACCAGGCCGGGCCGTCCAAATTTATTATTAAAAAACAAATCAATGAGACAGTGCTGTGTCCTGTGACTCCAGCCAGCAGTACTATTTCTTTGGGAGGCCTAGGTCAGTGGGTCAAATGAGGTCGCAGGTTCCATATCAGCCTGCGCATCCCGCTGAAAACTCACCACACTTAAAATAGTTGAAGAGGAAAAAGAAAAGAAAAGAAATCAGACAGATTAGTGTTTACCACTGAAACAAAACGGGGTGTCTGTCGGACTCAACCCCTAGCCCAGCCTTTCCTTATGATGTACTGTTTCCCTCTTGTCACTCGGGCTGGAGTGCAAAGGTGTGATCTTCGCCTACTGCCACACCGGCCTTCTGGGTTCAAGGGATTGTCCTGCCTATGCCATAAATGTAGCTGGGGTTGCAGGTGTCCACACCACCACGTCCAGCTAACTATCTACATTTCTGTAACTTGTACCTCAAGTCTATGTGTATTTAATTTCTAAAACACAACCACAATTTCATAAAATACGTATATAAAAGAAAACGGAACACTGCACTTCTTGCGTGTCATTTTCAGGCTGTGGTCAACCCGGGATTTTATACGGCATTCTGATTATAGTGTAGGGGATTCCGAGGCGAGCGTATTTCATGACTGCCTCAGATTTTTATTTTACTCTGTTTTTATGTTTTATATAGGGAGCGTTTTGGGTCTTGCCATTGGAGGACCCTGTCGAACCTGTGACTTCACGAACCGTCCTCCTCAGCATTCCAAAATGCTGGGGTTACAGGGAAGAGTTACCAAGCCCAATCTAAGTTTTGTTTTTATTTCAGAGACCGGATTTCACCATTTTGTTTGGGGCAGGCTCAAACCCACAGCCCCGCCTGTACCACTCTAATTGATATTCAGATTGCCTGAATGAAAGGCTCCCATGAGATACCGCACCTGGCCTTCCGACTTTATTATTAAAAAACAAATCAGGGAGGCTGGGCCAGGCTCTGTGACACAAACCAGCAATCCTAGCTCTTTGGGAGGCCTAGGTGAGTTAGTCAAATGAGGTCTCAAGTTGCATATCAGCCTGCGCATCCCAGTGAAAACTCGCCACACTTAAAATAGGAGAAGAAGAAAAAGCAAAGAAAATAAATCAGACAGATTAGTGTGCACCAGTGAAACAAAACGGGTGCCTTCGGGAGTCCACCTCTAGCCCAGCCATTCCTTATAACATACTGTTTCTCTTTTTTCACCCGGGCTGGAGTGCAACAGTGTGATCTTGGCTTATTGCCACACTGGCCTTCTGGGTTGAAGCAATTGTTCTGCCTATGCCTTCAAAGTAGCTGTGGTTGCAGGTGTTCAAACCACCACGTCCAGCTAACTATCTACATTTTTCTAACTCGTACCTTAAGTCTATGTGTATTTGATTTCTAAAACACAGCCACAATTTCGAAAAATACATACATAAATGAAAACAGAACACTGAACTTCTTGCGTGTCATTTTCATGCTGTGGCCACCCCAAGATTCCGTACGGCATCCTGTTTAGAGTGTACGTGATTACGAGGTGAGCGGATTCCAGGCCTGTCTCAGATTTCTTATTTTGCACTGTTTTTATGTTTTATATAGGGAGCCTGTTGTGTCCTGCCCTTGGAGGCCTGTGTCTAACCTGTGACTTCACGATTCGTCCTCCTCGGCATTCAAAAGTGCTGGGGTTAAAAGGAAGAGCTGCCGAGCCCAACCCAAGTTTTGTTTCTGTTTCAGAGACCGGGATTCACCATTTTGTTTGGGTCAGGCTCAAACACACAACCCCGCCTGTTCCACCCTAATTGGTATTCAGATTGCCTAGATGAAAGGCTTCCGAGAATCACCGCACCTGCCCGCCCGTTTTATTATTAAGAAACAAATCAAGGAGACTGGGCCAAGCTCTATGAATCACACCAGCAATCCTAGCCATTTGGGAGGCCTAGGTGAGCGGGACAACTTAAATCCCGGGTTCCAGATCAGCCTGCGCATCCCATTAAAAACTTGCCACACTTAAAATAGGAGAAGAAGAAAAGGAAAAGAAAAGAAATCACACAGACCAGTGTGCACCAGTGAATCAAAACGGGGTGCATTCGGGAGTCTACTTCTAGCCCAGTCTTTTCTTATGACGTACTGTTTCCCTCTTGTAACCCGGGCTGGATTGAAACAGTGTGATGCTGGCTTATTGCCACACCGGCCTTCTAGGTTCATGCGATTATCCTGCCTATGCCTTCCATGTAGCTGTGTTTGCATTTGACCACACCACCACATCCAGCTATCTTTCTATATTTTTGTAACTCATACCTTAAGTCTATGTGTATTTGATTTATTAAACGCAGCCACAATATCAAAAAATAGAAACATAAATTACAAAGGAGCACTGAACTTCTTGCATGTCATTGTCACAGTGCAGCCACCCCGGGATTCTGTACAGCATCCTGATTATTTTGTACGTGATTCCGAGGCAAGCGCATTCCATGCCTGCCTCAGATTTCTTATTTTGCGCTGTTGTTATGTTTTATTCAGGGAGCGTGTTGGGTCGTGCCATTGGAGGACCCTGTTGAAACTGTGACTTCACGATCGGTCCTCCTCGGCATTTCAAAGTGCTAGGGTTACTGGGGGGAAGAGCCTAGCCCAACCCAAGTTTTGCTTTCGTTTCAGAGACGCGGTTTCACCATTTTGATTGATGCAAGCTCAAACCCACAACCTCACCTGCTCCACCCTAATTGGTATTCAGATTTCCTTGATGAAAAGCTCAGGTGAACCACCCCACCAGGTCGGCCGACTTTATTATTAAAAAACAAATTAGGGAGACTGGGCCGGGTTCTGTGACTCACACGAGCAATCCCGGCCCTTTGGGAGGCCTAGGTGAGCTGGACAACTGAGATCGTGGGTTCCAGATAAGCCTGCGCATCCCATTAAAAACTTGATACCCTTAAAATAGGAGAAAAAGAAAAAGCAAAGATAAGAAATCAGACAGATCAGTGTGCACCAGTGAAACGAAACGGGGTGCCTACGAAACTCCACCCCTAGCCCAGGCTTTCCTAATGACGTACTGTTTCCCTCTTGTCACCCGGGCTGGAGTTGCATTTTTCCACACCACCACGTCCAGCTAACTTTCTATATTTTTGTAACTCGTACCGCAATTCTATGTGTATTTGATTTTTAAAACCCAGCCACAATTTTGCAATATATATATATATATATATATATATATATATATATACATATATGAAAACTGAACACTGCACGTCCTTCGTGTCATTTTTACACTGCGGCCACCCCGTAATTCCATATGGCTTTCTGATTATGTGGTACATGATTCCGAAGCGAGCGCATTCCATGCCTGCCTCAGATTTCTTAATTTTCACTGTTTTTATGTTTTATATAGGGAGCGTGTTGCATCCTGTCATTGGAGGCCCGTGTCGAACCTGTGACTTCACGATCTGTTCTCCTCCGCACTCCAAAGTGCTGAGGTTACAGGTGGGAGCCGCCAAGCCCAACCCAACCCAAGTTTTGTTTTTGTTTCAGAGACCGGATTTCGCCATTCTGTTTGGGGCGGGCTCAAACCCAGAACCTCACCTGTTACGCAATAATTGGGATTCTGATTGCCTGCATGAAAGGCTCCGGGGAACCACCAAGCCTGGCCGGCTTTCTTAATTATTAAAAAACCAACCAGGGAGACTGTGCCGGGCTCTTTGACTCACAACAGCAATCTTAGCCCTTTGGGGGGCCTAGGTGAGCAGGTCCATTGAAGTCGCCGGTTCCAGATCAGCCTTCTGGGTTCAAGCTATTGAACCGAAGGAGCAGCCAAGCCCAACCCAAGTTTTGTTTTCGTTTCACAGTCCGGGTTACACCATTTTTTATCGGGCGCGCTCAAACCCACAACCCCGCCTGGTCCACCATAAGCTATTCACATTGCCTGGATGAGAGGCTCCCGTGAGCCACCCTGC
>JAPYYA010003339.1:0-12977 GCA_028533165.1 Leontopithecus rosalia | reverse complement strand
GCTGTCCCTCCCCTATTTCCCCCAATAGATCTCAGTGTGTGGTGCTCCCTTCCCTGTGTCCATGTGTTCTCATTGTTCATCACCCACCTATGAGTGAGTATATACGGTGTTTCCTTTTCTGTTCTTGTGTCACTTTGCTGAGAATGATGTTCTCCAGATTCATCCATGTCCCTACAAAGGACACGAACTCATCATTTTTTATTTCTATATTCATAAGAAGGAACAGATTTCTTATTTTCTGATGACTTCACCTCTGACCTTTCATCTTCCTGGTTTACTGTTTTGATTGTTTGCTGGTGGTCCCTGTTTCCTCTCTTCTGTTTATGGATTTTGTGTTTTTGTTTATCGGATAGGTGGAATCATTCATTATTATATGTGAATTTTTGTGTGAGTTTCTCATGGAGAAATTTCTGTTAATCCTAGAGAGGATTGAAAACAGCACACCTGCAGCAGAGAGAAGAGGAGAAGGTGTTCGCGATCGCCTCAGCAGGACTTAATACCTGAGAGATCTGTTAAGACAGCAGTTAAGGCAAAATGGTCCCTTGAAGTAAGACCAGTCCTAATGTCTGCTACATTGCAGTGCCCTGCGACCTGGTTGTGTTTTGTTTTTGTTTTTGATTTTTTAAAAATTTTTCCCCTGTAGAAAACTTATAAGATTTTCCTTCTTCTAGAGATGTGATTTTTTTAAGTGCACTTTAGGTTTACCTTTTCTTTCTTTTTTTTAAATTATACTTTAAGTTCTGGGGTTCATGTGCAGAACACGCAGGTTTGTTACATAGGTATACACGTGCCGTGGTGGTTTGCTGCACCCATCAACCCATCATCTACATTAGGTATTTCTCCTAATGCTACCCCTCCCCAATCCTCCCACCCCCTGCTATCCCTCCCCCAGCCCCCCACCCCCTGACAGACCATGGTGTGTGATGTTCCCCTCTCCGTGTCCATATGTTCTCATTGCTCAACACCCATTTATGAGTCAGAACATGTGGCGTTTGGTTTCCTGTTCTTGTGTTACTTTGCTGAGAATGTTGGCATAAATCATTCTGTTATAAAGACACATGCACCTGTATGTTTATTGCGGCACTGTTCACAATAGCAAAGACTTGGAACCAACCCAATTGCCCATCAATGATAGACTGGATAAAGAAAATGTGGCACATATACACCATGGAATACTATGTAGCCATCAAAAAGGATGAGTTCACCCCTTGCAGGGACATGGCTCAAGTTAGTTTTATCTTTTTCTAATAAAAACTGGGACACATCGTGCATCCAAATGACCAGGACCCGTGTAAACAGGGAGGCTGCCTTTCTTGATGCATCCTCAGTGTTGGACTTCTGCAGAAGAGAAGGAAAGGTGCTGCATGATGATGATGCCCCACCTGAGGCTTCACCCCCTGTATGACTTGTTTTCCTGTCTTTTACCATCCAAATATCTTTGTTCTAACTCTAACTAGCATTCAAATCCATATACATAGGTGGTAAACAAAACATCTATCTGAGCACTAACGAGGCAGGGATCATCCAGCATGTGTGCTTCCCATATGGGATCGTATTTATTTCTTGCAAACATCCTTTGAAGTTTGCTCCATTGCCCCTGTCTTATAGGAGCAACTTAAGCTTTAGCAAAGCAAAGGAAAGTGACTTTCCCAAGGTCCTATAGCTCTCCAGCTATATGTCTCTGGAGGGTAGCATGCACATTCTGCCTGGGAGAGGCCACCAGTAAGGATGAATAACGCATGCACGTTGGAGCCGTGTTGCATGCACAGTGCCACTGCTCCCACTTCTGCCACCTCCTGGCTATGTGACTTTGGCGGAATTATTTCTCTGTGCCTCTGTTTTCCCATTTGAAAAACGGTGATGATAATTCCTCCCTCATGTGATGGCTGTGGGATTTAAATTTAGTTAATATATATAAAGTGCTTGGCTTAGAATAAGCACATGTGCCAGCTGCTATTATTGCTATTATTATTATTATTATTATTATTATTATTTAGGACCTGTGCATAACAGATGCTTTCTCCAGTGTCTTAACCATCTGAGACATGAGGGAGAGGGAGTGTGCTCAGCCTCTCGGCATGATGATGCACATTTCTTAGATAGTTCTTGGACCTTTGGAGCCTGAAGATAACCTGACTGAGACATCAATGTGGCAACCACTGCCAATTGCTTTCCCCACACCCCTTCTATCCTTCTTACCTACAGAATTCTGAATATATGCAGGAGGGTAACAGGCATTTAAACTAAGTTATTTCTGAGCCTCCTTTGCTCCTAGATGTGGTCGTAGGAAACTTCCCCAGCGGTTTCTGGGGAAGTTTTGCTTTTCTGACTAGGGCGTCTCCTTCCTCCCATTACTTTCTTCCTCATAATCTCCCCTCCTAAATATTGGCAGGGGAGGGAGGTGGTACAGCCATCTCATGAGCGTGAGGCAGTCATGGGATGAAATGCATACAGGAAGGACAGCGGGACATGAAGACCCTTTGAGAAGAATGAATTCTTCCTCTGCTTTGAGTTCCAGGCAGCTGAACACAGTCTCCGACTAATGCAAATAGCGATCTTCAGTGCAGCTGGCTGGAGAAGTGGTTACCTTTGTGCTGCCAGTGTTGTGGGTCCTACAAATACTGGCACAACACATAGCAACGTCCTATTCTCAAAGCATCTGCCATGTGTCATATTCCCCTGCCAAAGCTTTCGTGATAGAGCAGCTTTTCTTCCCATGCTGGCTCGATACTCCATTGCCTGTGTGGCGCTGGGGACTCTACTCAGTGTTTCCAAACATCAGCCTCCAAGTCTGTAGACTAGAGACGATTATCACTACTTCACATGGATCTTTATTGATTACACACAATGAAGCAGGTAATGACCTCAGTAGAAACCTGTTCTCAAAAAATGTTCAATAAATGTCGGCTGCAAATACCACATCCTCTCCCCACCATCCATGTTACAGCGTTACCTCTATTGATTGGCTGTGTCGGATAGGAGCGATATTCCACTCCAGATGCAGAAGGCATGATGAGGATGTGTTGGGGGTGTGTGTGGCCACTCTGTTCTTGACTGCCAGGTTGTTCATTACTCCTGTGCATGTTGATTGCATTTCCAAAGTGTTCTGCAAGGTACAGTAAGCCAGTCATGTCATGTAAAGTCAGAAAAACTCTAAAAGTTTCTACTATGATGGAAGCAAAAGTAGAGATTGAAAAAAAGAAGTACAGGCATCTGGGGAAACAGGAGCTCCAGTACGTCGCTGGTGGGAACAGGAAAGAATGCGCAAACTTCGAGAAACTTCGTCAGTTTCTTAAAACATTCAATATAAAAATGTACCATGTGGCCCAGCAGTTTCAGTTCTAGGTATCCGCACAACAGATGAAATTCTATGTCTACCTAAAAACCTGCACATGAGCGCCCTTAGCACTATCATTCATGCTAGCTGAAAACTGGAACCATCACAGACATTTTTCTGCTGGTGTATGTTATATCCATGGAATGGAATACTATTCAGCAATACAAAGGAATGGACTATTTATATGTCCTTGCACATGGATGGACCTCAAAATCATTACCCTAAGGGAAAGAAGCAGACACAGGAGACCACATGTCCAGAACAGACACATCTATAGAGACAGAAAGGAGATTAGTGGTTGCCTGAGGCTGTGGGTGGGGAGAGAGAAGGACTGTACGTTGGCACTAGCAATCTTTCTAGGGTGATGAAAATGTCCTAAAATTCACTTATGATGATGGTTTCACAAGTTAATCCATTTAATCCAAGTCATTTCTATACCCTTGAAATGGTTGAATTAAATAATGTTTGAAATATGTCTCAATACAGTTGTTTTATGCTCCTCAGACAGTTTCACAGTGAGGAGTTCCTTGTGGGTGTTGAGAGGCCTTTGAAAACAGAAAGCATCCTGCAAGGTAGAGCCACCCAATGGGTGGAGAATGCCTCCCTAAGCCACAGTCGTGGAGAAGCAAAGATGATGGATGGGAAAGTTTTGAGTGTGCCACTAGAGAATAGAATCCTGCATTCCTGGTGTGCACTCAGGAGACACTGAGGATTTATTGAGAAACAGTGTGTATAACTATGCTTCCCACTCATGGAAGATTTGTCATAGATTTTTTGTGTTGTTTTACAAAAAAAATTACAAATCATTTCTTGGAAAGTAAATCATCCATACAAAGAGATTCTCTGACATTTCATTAGAATTATTAGTGTGAATTTGTAATAACTATAGTTATATAGTAACTATACCTAATAACATATAGTTATGTATAACATATAGTTATAATGATATATGTTAATTAATAATAGTCAACTGTCATTAGTATCAAAAATATGTAGTACTTATAGAAGACAGTGAAAGCTTTCTCACTGAAAGAATAACAGAAGGCTGGAAAAATTTTATGTGATTTTCTAAAAATGTCAAATATCTTCTCAGCCAAAGCTCCCCAGGAGGCCTGCCCCATGAAGCTGTTATGAAGTGAAGGAATTTAACACTTATAATCTCTTTGTCATTAATGAACTATATTTCATGCTCCAAATTGCTCTGATTGGAGCACATTGTTTTTAAAAAATTAGGAAGCAGTGTGTGGTAGCTTTCCTTGTCAAAAGCTGTGACGTATTTCTAGTCTGAGTCAATGGATAGTGCCGTAAGTGACATTGAAAGTTCGTGTGTGAAGGCATTTTCTGAGTGTCTGGCCATAGTCACATACTAGCGCTTCTGCTCATGAGCACAGGGCACCCCTTTCCCATCACAGAATGCCTACTGAACAGCATCTAGGGCCAGGTGAGTGTCACAGACTCTCATTCACCAGCCCCTTCCCCTCCTGTGGAAGACATTGGTAATTAATCACGGCAAACTTTTCCATTGAGCACTGCAACCGTTACAAATCATCCAGATTTGGCTCTTGGAATGAAATCCGTTTGCTAACCCCACCCTGGAAGAACCAGGCCCCCAAGGAGCATGTTGGCAGATGTCACAGAAGAAGAGTGGCTTCCTGTGACAAGGCAGTGCAGACGCAGTGGCTACCTGTGTTAGATATTCCGTCATGTCATTGCACTGTGGCTGATTCCCTTAGTTTTATGCTATGCTAGTTTGCAGACCACCATTTCATGTTTATGTATAGGAGAAGGAAAACGGAGAAATCAACACAGGACCGATTTCGGACTTAACATGTCAGAAACATGACTCTCAGTGAGGGTTGTCCATGTGGATATGAATTGAGATTTATTTTTTAACTTAGAAATTGTTCTGTGTGCTCTTCAAGATAAATACATAGAAATATATATGTTTATAAACATGCATACAGATATACATGTGGATACATACATATGTGCTTTCTCTGATGAGGCAAAGACACAGCTGTCACTGCTTGTAGGCGGTAATGTTGTTCCACTGTGGCTTAGCTTCCTTAGTCTTATTCTGTATGATGTATGTGCAGAGAAAGACTGAGTTCTTTCTCTTTGAAGTATCTCATAGTAATCCAGAACTGTTTTGTCATAACGTATGTCATCAGTTGCCTGCTGATGGAAGTCCTTTCCTGATATTTTTATCAGTGTAAATAATTCTGCACTTATCCTTACTGGTGCTTTTCTTTGTGTACATAAATTCCCAAGTGAGATTTATGGCTCAAGGACTATGTAAATTGTTGATGTTGATAGACATGGAGAGATTAATTTCCGGAAAGTTAATGCAATCCATTTGCCTGACAATGTTGGCAAGACACTAATTTACTCATAACCTTCTCAGACCCAGATGTTAATCTAATTCTTGCTAATCTAATGAGGGAAGCATTATCTTTGTGGTTATATTTTGCGTTTATTTGATCACTGATGAGAAACAGCATTGTGCAGGTGTTCACCGGCCTTTCCCGACTCCTCCTCTGTGACTTGCCCATTGATATCCTGTGCTGATATTTTTGTTCTATCGGGTTGCTTATCGCTTTGGAGGTGGTCTCTTCTTATTTGTGACATCGTTACTGCAATAGTGTACCCCTCTTTCTGTTTTGTTTATGGTGATTTTTACTAACAAAATGTTTCTTTTTCTTTTTTTTTTTTGAGACGGAGTTTCACTCTTGTTGCCCAGGCTGGAGTGCAACGGCGCCATCTCGGTTCACCGCAACCTCCGCCTCCTGGGTTCAGGCAATTCTCCTGCCTCAGCCTCCCGAGTAGCTGGGATTACAGGCACGCGCCACCGTGCCCAGCTAATTTTTTGTATCTTTAGTAGAGACGGGGTTTCACCATGTTGACCAGGATGGTCTCGATCTCATGACCTCGTGATCCACCTGCCTCGGCCTCCCAAAGTGCTGGGATTACAGGCTTGAGCCACCGCGCCCGGCCCACAGAATGTTTTAAATTGTATGAATATGCTTTTTTGTCTCATGCTTAGAATGTGTCCTCAAACCCAAATATGTAAGCGTTTCCTTACGTATGAACACCGGTGCCGGTAGAAGGTGACAAAGGTGTAGAAAACCTTGTATTCATCATTGCCGTATGGTTTGGTTAACTGCAGTGAGCATGAGTGAATTTCATATCTGAACATGTAATTTTAAAAAGGGAAGATGGGGGAGAATTTGAACATGAAGGCACAGGAAAAAGAGACAATTTTGGGGCATGATGGCACTGTTCTGTATCTTCACTTCGGTAGACACATACCTGTGCATGTGCCACTACCCAGACTCGATTTTATTGCATGCTAAGTAAAATTTCTGTAAAATAAATTTGAGAAGAGGAAAGATATTCTGCTCCTCTATGAGTCTAGCTTTACCGTGATGATAAAACTTGGCAATCATTCAAAAAATTTTTTTAAAACTGTTTGCTATGTCATTTATAAGCTTGGGTACAAAAACCGTACATAAAACATTAACAAATCCAATAGTGTATCAAAAATAGAGCTTGGGAAAGTTTATGTTAGACTGTAGCTCGTTAGGAAATCAACATTAGGACATCAGGATTACTAGCAGAAAATCTCAATTCAGGTTTCTGAATCTCAGCACCATTGACATTTTGAAATCGATAATTCTTTGTTTCTAGGGGCTGGGGAGGATGCTTGTTCTGGGAACTGAAACATGCTTAGAAGCATCTCTGGTCTCTGCCTAAGAGTGGTCGTAGCATGTTCTCCCACAGGGTGTGGGAAGCACAAACGTATCCAGACATGTCTCTAGGGAGAGCAGAAATCTCCCCCATATGAGAACCACTGGATTAATGTAGTTGATTTGTGACATAAATGAAGAAATCTGGTTATTTCCGTGGATGCTGAATACAAATGTCTTGTAATATGTAACACAACCTCGTCACTTTAAAAATAGACCTATTAGGCCAGTCCCAGTGGCTCATACCTGTAATCCCAGCACTTTGCGAGGCTGAGGCAGGTGGTTCATTTGAGGTCAGGAGTTCAGGACCAGCCTGGCTAACATGGTGAAATCCCATCTCTACTAAAAACTATGAAAATTAGCTGGGCGTGGTGGCAGGAGCCTGTAATCCCAGCTAGTCAAGAGGCTGAGGCAGGAGAATCACTTGAACCTGTGGGGTGGAAGTTGCAGTGAGTCGAGATCATATCACTGCACTCCAGCTTGGGTGACGGAGTGAGAATCTGTCTCAGAAAAAAGTCAAAAAAAATATCGATCCACTAATAGCTCAGACTGTTAGATAAATAGTAGAGGGGAATTAACCAGTTAGAGATTATATCAAAAACCTACATCAGACTCCATACCTAACGATTCCATTGGAAATACAAACACATTTCTGGGTTGTCTCACCAGCAAATACATTCCCACTGAGTGTTAAATGTCAGTACTCCAAAGGTATTAGAGGGAGGCTGCGGTTGACTTTGTGTGATTTTAGTTGGAGACAGATTTCAGAGTGAAGCAACAAATGAGGTGCCCATCAGGGGTCTTTGTCGCTTGCCACCTTGCTGGGTGCAGCTTGAGCTCCACACGTCCTTGGCAGTGGGGTTAATGATTTGCCTTTGTAACATCCTACAGAACTTTAGATTCTTGAGAAGCACACAACCAATCCAGCCCAAGAAATTGGTCTCCATGCGCCCATTGCGGCCGTCCTGGTGGCTAGGACTCTCCCTCTGCTGTTTTCCTCATGCATTTGACAATCTTTGGTGATACCCTGGCTGGAACCGCCGCTGTACTGTGTTTGAGATGGTTTGGGGCCGGACAGCACTCATTTGTAAGCCTGTCAGAAGCAGGTTTTGTGGGAAAGATGATTGACAGTTATCCTTACAAATGGCAGTGGCCTAGATATTGCCAAAAAATATGTAATAATTTGAAATGAACTTCATAATGTTGTTTGGGATACTTCGAGAATGTAAAATACAGTCCCGTGTCTTGGCTGTGTGTTTCCTTGTCGCCGGGACGCCATCGGTGGGAGCATTCTTCCTGCAGGTGCTGTCACAGACACAAAAACCGCCCACAGCACACCTATCCTCTGAGCTGCTGTGGGCTCAGGCCCTCCTCAATGCAGCTCTCCAGGACCTCAGTACCCAGCTCCAATATGGCCTTTCAAGATGAAACTGATTCACCTAATGTGCCTCAAGGGTGTGTTTAGAATAATGTTGATTTTCTGAATTCATTTTGGTCAGATAATGAGCTATGATCAACTGGCAAAATTAGAAAAACTTTCCTAGAAATAAATTAGCCCCAAGTGACCTCCCATCCACATAAATTAGCTTACCTTAAAAGCAGTTGAGACACAATTATATAAAATCTCTAAACATAACTTGCCACGTCTAAAACAAAAGGCCATGGACTTGGCATTGTAGATTCATACAGCAGACAACTGCTTCCGGTGGGGTAGGATTCCGCTATAGATGCAGTGACGATATCACAAGATAGACCTACTCAAGAGACGTTGTATTTTGTATTCTCTTAGTTGGAAGTAGCAGAATGCACCTGGAGGCAGATTAACCATAAAAATTATGTTATTAACTTACGCAACTGAAAAGTTCAGTGGTATTTCTGGTTTCCAGCAAAGCTTTATGAATACTCTAAAGGATGTTTTCAGGAAAAGTCTGTCTGTCTGTCTCTTTCTCTCTCTCTCTCTCTCTCTCTCTCTCTCTCTCTCTCTCTCTCTCTCTCTCTCTCCCTCTCTCTCCCCCTCCCCTTTACCATCTTCTTTCTACTATGGTTTTCATCCTTACACTGTACACAGTACCCCTGCTAGTACCTGTCTCCCTCATGGTGGCAAAATATTTGCTGCTGTGCCTGCACACACATCTTCATCCCCCAGTACTCAGGGAAAAGAGCCTTATGCAGGAGGTCCCATGGAATTTCGAGGATATACTCTTTCTGGCTGAAACCAGTCTCATTCCTGTTTCTGAACCCAACACAGTCAGTACTGATGGGTCAGGCAGGGGTTTGGTGACCCCACTCCCAAGAGCATGGGGACAGCATGAGTCCCAATCAAACCTGAGGGTATAGCTGGGAGATGGAGACTCTCAGGGAAATACAGCAAATAGGATGTATTCGTTTTCTCCACTCAATTTGCCGTAACAAAGTCCCATACACTGGGTGGCTTAAGTCAAGAGAAGTTTAATTTCTCACTGCTCTGAAAACTAGAAATCTGAAATCAAGGTGTCAGTGGAGCCCTGCTCCCACAGGAGGCTCTTGGGAGGCCCCTGTCCTGCGTCCTCAGGCTGCAATGGCTGCCGGCAGCCCTTGGCCTGCCCTGGCTGCTGCTGCTTCACTTGATTATCACTTGGCGTGTCTCTGCCGTCAAATTGCCCTCTGCCCTGTGTCTGTATCTACGTCTCTGCATCTTTACCTAGCCTTCTTACAGGATGCGGCCTGTGGACTTAGAACCCACTCTTATACAGCATGGCCTCATCTTAACTTAGCTAATTACAAATGTAGAGGCCCTATTTTCTTTTTCTTTTATTTGTTTTTTATTATACTTTAAGTTCTGGGATGCATGTGCAGAATGTGCAGGGTTTTTTTTATAGGTATACATGTGCCATGGTGGTTTGCTGCACCCATTAACCCGTCATCTAGGTTTTAAGCCCTGCATCCTTTCAGTAATGCTCTCCCTAATGCTCTCCCTCCCCTTCCTCCACCTACCAACAGGCCCTGGTGTATGGTGTTCCCCTCCCTGTGTCCATGTGTTCTCATTGTTCAACTCCCACTTATGAGTGAGAACATTTGGTGTTTGGTTTTCTGTTCCTGTGTTAGTTTGCTGAGAATTATGGTTTCCAGCTTCACCCATGTCCCTGAAAAGGACATTAACTCATTCTTTTTTATGGCTGCATAGTATTCCATGGTATATATATGCCACATTTTCTTTATCCAGTCTATCATTGATGGGCATTTGGATTGATTCCAAGACTTTGTTATTGTAAATAGTGCTGCAGTAAACATATGTGTGCATGTGTCTTTATAATAGAATGATTTATAATCCTTCAGGTATATCCTCAGTAATGGGATTGCTGGGTCAAATGGAATTTCTATTTCTAGATCCTTGAGGAATTGCCACACTGTCTTCCACAATGGTTGAACTAATTTACACTCCCACCAACAGTGTGAAAGCATTCCTATTTCCCCACAGCCTCTTCAGCATCTGTTGTTGACTGAATTTTTAATGATCACCATTCTAACTGGCATGAGATGGTATCTCAGTGTGGTTTGATTTGCGTTTCTCTAATGACCAGTGATGATGAGCTTTCTTTCATGTTTGTTGGCCACATAAATATCTTCTTTTGATAAGTGTCTATTCATATCCTTTGCCCACTTTTTGATGGGGTTGTTTGCTTTTTTCTTGTAAATTTTTTTATGTTCCTCGAAGATTCTGGATATTACATCTTTGTCAGATGGATAGATTGCAAAATTTTTCTCCCATTCTATGGCTTGCCTGTTCACTCTGATGATAGTTCCTTTTGCTGTGCAGAAGCTCTTTAGTTTAATTGGATCCCATTTGTCAATTTTAGCTTTTGTTGCCATTGCTTGGCAAGTTTTAGTTATGAAGTCTCTGCCCATGCCTATATCCTGAATGCTATTTTCTTCTAGGGTTTATGGTTTTAAGTCTTATGTGTAACTTTTTCATACATCTTGAGTTAATTTTTGTATAAGGTGTAAGGAAAGGATTCAGTTTCAGTTTTTTTGCATATGGCTAACCAATTTTCCCAACATTGTTTATTAAATGGGGAATCCTTTCCCCATTGCTTGTTTTTTCAGGTTTGTCAAAGATCAGATGGTTATAGATGTGTGGTGCTATTTCTGAGGCCTCTGTTCTGTTCCATTGGTCTATATCTCTGTTTGGTACCAGTACCATGCTGTTTTGGTTATTGCAGACTTGTAGTATAGTTTGAAGTCAGGTAGCAATGATGCCTCCAGCTTTGTTCTTCTTTCTTAGGATTGTCTGGGCTATACAGGGCTATTCTGAAATTGAGGCAGCAATTAATAGCCTACCAACCTAAAAACGCCCAGGACCAGATAGATTCACAGTGGAACTGTACCAGAGGTACAAAGAGAAGCTGGTACCATTCTGTCTGACATGATTCCAAACAATAGAAAAAGAGGGTTTCCTCCCTAACTCATTTTATGAGGCCAGCATCATTCTGACACCAAAACCTGGCAGAGACACAACAACAACAAAAATAGAATATTTCAGGCCAATATCCTTGACAAATATCCATGTGAAAATCCTCAATAAAGTACTGGCAAACCAAATCCAGCAGCACTTCAAAAAGTTTATCTACCACGATCAAGTCAGTTCATCCCTGGGATCCAAGGCTGGTTCAACATATGCAAATCAATAAACGCAATCCATCATGTAAACAGAAGCAATGACAAAAACCACATGATTATCTCAATAGATGCAGAAAAGGCCTTCAGTAAAATTCAACAGCCCTGCATACTAAAAACACTCAATAAACTAGATATCGATGGAACATATCTCTAAACAATGAGAGCTATTTATGGAAAACCCATAGCCAATATGGTACTGACTGGGAAAAAGCTGGAAGCATTCCCTTTGAAAACCAGCACAAGACAAGGATGCCCTCTCTCACCAGTCCTGTGCAACATAGCACAGGAAGTTCTTGCCAGGGAAGTCAGGCAAGAGAAAGAAATAAAGGTGTTCAGATAGAAAGAGAGGAAGTCAAATTGTCCTTGTTTGCAGATGACATGATTGTATATTTAGAAAACCTCATTGTCTCAGCCCAAAATCTTCATAAGTGGATAAGCAAATTTAGCAAAGACTCAGGATACAAAATCAATGTGCAAAAATCACAAGCATTCCTATATACCAATAACAGACAGAGAGCGAACTCATGAGCGAACTCTCATTCACAGTTGCTACAAAGACAATAAAATACCTAGGAATACAACTTACAAGGGACCTGAAGGACCTCTTCAAGGAGAAGTACCCACCACTGCTCAAGGAAATAAGATAGAACACAAGTAAATGGAAAAACATTTCATGCTTGTGGATAAAAAGAATCAATATCGTGAAAATGGTCATACTGCCCAAAGTAGTTTATAGATTCAGTGCTGTTTCCATCAAGCTACCATTTACTTTCTTCACATAATTAGAAAAACCTACTTTAAATTTCATGACTCTCTCCGGGCGTGGTGGTGCGTGCCTATAGTCCCAGCTACTCGGGAGGCTGAGGTGGGAGGATTGCTTGAGCTAGGAGTTCTGGGCTGTAGTGTGCTATGCCATCGGGTGTCCACACTAAGTTCGGCATCAATATGGTCACCTCCTGGGAATGGGGGACCACCAGGTGGCCTAAGGAGGAGTGATCCAGCCCAGGTCAGAAACAAAGTGGGTCAAAACTCCCGTCCTGATCAGCACTGGGATCGCGTCTGTGAATAGCCACTGAACTCCAGCCTGGGAAACATAGCAGACCATGTCTCTGAAAAAAGAAAGAAAGAAAGAAAGAAAGAAAGAAAGAAAGGAAGGAAGGAAGGAAGGAAGGAAGGAAGGAAGGAAGGAAGGAAGGAAGGAAGGAAGGAAGGAAGGAAGGAAGGAAGGAAGGAAGGAA
>JAPYYA010003338.1:0-12977 GCA_028533165.1 Leontopithecus rosalia | reverse complement strand
TGAGTACTTCTGACTGCCGGGAATTTCTTGTTAGCATACTTGACCGTAGAGGCACTCTAATGGATAGCTGTTGGTTTTGATAAGGCTTTGTAAGATCCACAGCTCTATTAAAGGAATGTGATCTGGTTATAGATGAAGGTGGAAGGAATGAATTCTGAATGGAATGTGAAAAGCTTTGTGACCTTACCATTTTTTCACAATTAATAGGTTTACTACTGTCTGGGGACTGAGCTAAGCTTTCACCAGAACTGCTTCTGGTGGCACAGGAGTTTGCTCTAGGCCTTTGCATACTATTAGCCGACCGGTTTCCATAAAATCCATTCAACTGTGATTTTGGAGTATTGACCGAAGAATATGAAGTCCTTCCTAATAATGTGCCTTTGGTAAATTTACCCAAATTAGATGGTCCAGAAAAAGACTTTTGGTTTAACTCCTCTGTAGATGACACTAACATAGTGGATGGCTTTGCTAACTTTGACGTGAATAATGAAACACTTTTCAAACCTCCCTTTACCCCATTTTTATCAAACATTCCTTGAGTAGGAACAAGTTTTTCAGGATCAATTATTTTATCATGTGAATTTTGAGTATTGTTAGGCTCTTCGGCACCTTGTGCACAGAGTTGGTATTTATTTGCTTTTCTCCAATTAAATGAATGAGATGATGAACAATCAGAGCCATTATTTTTGATGTAACTTTTGATGTTACTATTCTTGGAAGTTCCTAATAAATTAACAGGAGTCCCATTTGACATTGGCTGCAATGTACTTCTTACAGATTTTGATCCATACTTTGGCAACTTGGAACCCAAAAATGTCTTGATTTGTGTTTTTTCTTCCATGAGCTATAAGGTGCATTTGTTCTTAAAATTTGACAGAATCTGTGAAGAGAAAAAAGAAGTACATTAAACATTCCTAAATAAGGATAATTACTTGAATTATTATGTAATATGATACTTATACTTTTATATGCAGAAAAGCCCAAAAGCTACTCATGATTTCTATAGATCTCCTAGCAAATAATGAATGCACTAATTAATAACTTTACGTTGGAAGAAAATAAAGAACTTTTTTTTAACTTTTATGAACGTATGCTATGAATGATGACCACAAAATCCAGAAATAATAAAATCAAACTACCAAATTTGATGATGTAAAAAATAATTCTCTCAGAGTACTTCTTCCAATTTCCAATCCAAGTAATCTTTTCATTTTGGATAATAGTCTCTCCTTTAAAAACAAGAACATATGGAAAGCCACAGCCAGCACACTCAGGCAAGAGAATGAAATAAAGGGCATTCGGATTGGAAAAGAGGAAGTCAAACTATCTCTGTTTACCAATGACATGATTATATATCTAGAAAATCCTACAGACTCCTTCAAAAGATTCCTAGATTTGATAAATATATTCAGCAAAGTCACAGGTTGCCGAAGTACACAAATCAGTAGCACACCAACAAGGACTAACAATCAAGAACTCAATCCCTTTGACCATAGCTGGAAAAAAAAAAAACTAGGAATATACTTAACCAAGGAAGTAAAAGATCTCTACAAGGAGAAGTGCAAAACACTTCTGAAAGAAATCAGACAATGCAAACAAATGGTAATACATCCCATACTCATGCATTAGCGGAATCAATATCATGAAAATGACCATGCTGCCAAAAGCAGTCTACAGATTCAGTGCAATTCGTATCAAAATACCAACATCATTTTTCACTGAATTAGACAAAACAATCCTAAAATTCACATGGAGCCAAAAAACAGTACAAATAGCCAAAGCAATATTAAACAAAAAAACAAATCTGGAGCCATCGCATTACTCGACTTCAAATTATACTACAAGGCTACTATAGTAACCAAAACAGCATGGTACTGGTATAAAAGTACATACAGAGAGCAAAGAAACAGAGTAGAGAACCCAGAAATAAAACCAAATACAACCAACTGAACTTTGACAAAGCATACATAACAAAAATTGGGAAAAGAACATCTTATTCAATAAATGGTGCCAGGAAAACTGGATAGTCACATGTAGAAGAATCAAATTGAATCCCTATCCCTTGCCTTATATAAAAATCAACCCAAGATGAATTTAAGACTTAAATCTAAGGCATAAAACCATTAAAATGCTACAAGAAAACCTAGGGAAAACTCTTCTGATTATTGGTCTAGGCAAAGAATTTATGACTAAGACACCAAAAGCAAACTCAACAACAACAACAAAAAAAGGGACCTAATTAAACTAAAAAGCTTCTGCTCAGCCAAAAATAAGCAGAGTAAACAGACAACCCACAGAATGGAAGAAAATATTTGCAAACTATGCATCTGACAAAAAACTGATATCCAGAATCTACAAGGAACTCCAACTAATCTGCAAGAAAAAAATGAAATAAAATAATCCATTCAAAAAGTTGGCAAATGACATCAATAAACATTTCTCAAAAGAAGGTATACAATGGCCAAGAAACATTAAAAAAATGCTCAACATCAGTAATCATCAGGGTCATGCAAATTAAAACCACAATGAGATATCACCTTATCCCAGCCAAAATGGCTATTACTAAAAAGTCAAAAAAACAATAGATATTGGCATAGATGTGATGAAAGGGGAACATTTATATACTGCTGGTGGAAATATGAATTAGTACCACCTCTATGGGAAATAGTACAAAGATTTCTAAAGAAGTACATCTACCATTTGATCTAGCAATCTCACTATTGGGTATCTACCCAAATGAAAATTGTATTTAAAAAACAGCTGCATTATGTATGTTTATTGCAGCAAAATTCACAATTGCCAGATGTAGAAACAATTTAATTACCCATCAACTGATGAATGCATTAAGAAAATGTGGTATATATACACCAAGGAATATTACTCAGCCATAAAAAAGAATGAAATAATGTCTTCTGAAGCAACGTGGATGGAGATGGAGGCCATTATTCTAAGTAAAGTAATTCAGGAATGGAAAACCAAATACCATATGCTCTTACGTATAATTGGGAGCTAAGTTATGGTTATGCAAAGGCATACAGAGAGGTATAATGGACACTGGAGACTCAGAGGGGGGAATGGTGGGAGGAGGATGAGAGATTTTTTAAAAACTACACAATGTAGAAGGGTACAATGTACACTATTTGGGTGGCATGAGCACTGAAATCTAACTTCAGCACTATACAATTCATTCATGCAACCAAAAATCACCTGTTCCCTTAAAGTCAGTGAAATAAAAATTAAAGAACATATATTTTTTTAAATGTATATAATTTTATAAAAGCTGGAAGACATCTGAAAAACATTAATTACTAAAGCCACAGAAGTATATAGATGAAAAATATAACAGTACCAGAAAAATTATTTTGGCATCAAGTGTTGAGTAATAAGCTGTCATCTTAGGCAACTATCTCAAAAGAATTTCCATCCAGTAACATAAATACACACTATAGTTAGTGCCAGGGTGAGAAGTACAAAAATTTAATAAAGTTGATTTGTCCATTAATCTCAATCTTACACAATTTAATTTTTTGAGACAAGGTCTCGCTCTGTCACCCAGGCTGGAGTGCAGTGGCATGATCACGGCTTACTGCAACCTCCACCTCCCTGGCTCAAGTGATCTTCCCACCTTAGCCTCCCGAGTAGCTGGGACTAAAGGCACACAGTATCACATCCAGCTAATTCTTAAAAAAAAAATTCATAGAAACAGAGTTTCACTATATTGTCTAGGCTTGTCTTGCACTCCTAACCTCAAGCAATAGACCCACCTGGGCCTCCCAAAGTGCTGGGATTAGAGGCATGAGCCACCGTACACAACTTGTATTTATTTTAAATATAACTCAAAACTATAAAAACAAAAAGGTTCAATGCACACAAAAGAGCTTACACTAGCAATCATTGGTGTCCTCTATTTGGTAACTTTTTAATAAATTATGACACATCATGTGATAAGATTATAAAGATGAGCTAGAAATATTAATCCCAGCACTTTGGGAGGCCGAGGCGGGTGGATCATGAGGTCAAGAGATCGAGACCATCCTGGTCAACATGGTGAAACCCCGTCTCTACTAAAAATACAAAAAATTAGCTGGGCATGGTGGCGCGTGCCTGTAATCCCAGCTACTCAGGAGGCTGAGGCAGGAGAATTGCCTGAACTCAGGAGGTGGAGGTTGCGGTGAGCCGAGATCACGCCATTGTACTCCAGCCGGGGTAACAAGAGCGAAACTCCATCTCAAAAAAAAAAAAAATGTTTGTCCTAATATTAACAAAAATATATGGTCACTATATGCTCTCTGTTATATCAGAATTCTATAAAAACACAAACAAGGGAAAAATGGAAATTTTAAAATGCCTTAGGGTCACTGATGTTTTTAATGTAGTATATGACATTGTCTTTAATTTTGATTTTTTTTTAAGAGGCATGGTCTTGCTCTTTCACCCAGGTAGAATGTAGTGGTGCAATCACAGATCACTGCAGTCTCAAACCCCTGGGCTCAAGTGGTCTTCCTACCACAGCCTTCTGAGTAGCTAGGACAGACTACAGATGCATGCCACCATGGCCAGCCATTTTTACTTTTTTATAGAGGTGGGGGCCTTCCTATATTGTACAGGCTGGTCTTGGATTCCTGGGTTCAAGAAATCCTTCCACCTTGGCTTCTCAAAGTGTTGGGATTACAGGCATGAGCGAAATTTTTTAAATTTTGTTGTTGTTGCTGTTGTTGAGATGGAGTCTCACTCTGTCACCCAGGCTGGAGTGCGTGGTGTGACCTCAGCTCACTGCAACCTCCATCTAGCGGGTTCAAGTGATTCTCCTGCCTCAGCCCCCTGAATAGCTAGGATTATAGGTGTCCGCCACCACGCCCTGCTAATTTTTTATATTTTTTAGCAAAGACGAGGTTTCACCATGTTGGCCAGGGTGGTCAACTCCTGACCTCAGGTGATCCACCCACCTCAGCTTCCCAGAGTGCTGACATTACAGGTATAAGCCACCACACCCGGCCAATTTTTTAATTTATAAAACAACTGATTCCAAGTCAACCCTAGCCTAAGTAGTAGAGTTCCTATAATACAAAACTGTTATTAGTTATGTCAAAAGTAAATATTCAGAAAATTACACAAATGTTCAAGTAAAGATGGTAGAGTGAAAAATAACTAAAGAACAACCTGTTACCCACTAATACGATATAAATGTATATACATATGTGTATGTGATTTTTTTTTACCAGAAAACCCACCAGCTACACACAATAATACAAAAAGCTATTTAAGCTAAAAACCTACAAACTTTAAAAAGTAATGGACAGAAAAAGAATCTGTATGATACAGTATGACTAGTAGCCTGATTACTGCCTACAAGCAGCAGTGAGAAAGAAAAGTGAAGTAAAAATTTTGAAAATTTTAAGAAATCCCTCCTTGTTTGGATAAAAAAATTTCATTTGTCATGCCCTAGAGAAGTTGAGGAAAATATCTTGAGCACAGAGGCTTCAAAACCTAGGCAGAGGCATCACCAGGATCTGCCAACTTCCAAGGCCCTATACTGAGTTTAGGGAAGGATCTGAAGCAAATAGAAATAAATATACTATACCCTCAGCAGTATGAACTGAGACTGGTATAGGACATTTAACACAATCTAAGGAGATGGGAAATCACAGGGCCACAGAAGGGCAAAAGCAAAGTCTTGACCTAGGTATCCAAATTAAGCCTGAGCAAGACAAAAAGAAATGGCCATACAACCATATAAACAATTTGTTGTAACACAGAGTAACCTAATAAGAACATGCGTCTAATAAAAGAAAAGCCCAAAAATGAAAAGACAAAAGACGTAAATTAAAAAGAAAAATTTTGGCGTTAAGGAAACGCCAAATTAAGAAGAACAATGAATTTGGGGGAAAAAAAAAGCAAGGAAAAGAACTAAAGACTTAAACAAATGGCAAGGAGGAAAATCTTAAGATAACAAGAGTATTGAGGAGGCCAAGTGGTGGATCACTTGAGTCCAGGAGTGTGAGACCAGACTGGACAACATGGCAAAACCTCATCACTACAAAAAATATACGAATTAACCAGGCATGGTGGTGCACACCTATTGTCCCAGCTGCTCAGGAGGCTACAGTGAAAAAACAGATTGAGCCCACAAGGTCGAGGCTACAGTGAGCCATGACCATACCACTGCACTCCAGCCTGGATAACAGAGCAAGACACTGTATCATAAAAAACAAAAGAAAGAAAGAAAAGAAAAAGAAAGTTAAAAAAACAACAGATATCAAAAGAAAAAAATCTAGGACAAAGGCTGAACAGAAAGATAATTAGTATCTCTGAAGTAGAATGATTCATTAAATGGAAGAGAAAAGGCAGAAGAATAGAAAATATCCCAAAAATAAAGGTGAAAAAAATTACACAAGAAAAGATATACCAAATCACAGATGGAAATATATATATACATATATATATATATATATCCTAGTTAATGAAATACCAAGGATAAAAAAAAAATTCTCCAGAAATACAAGCAGACAAAAAAAAAAAAAATCACCTGAAAAATTTTTTTTAACTTGGAATATACAGAGGAAATTACTGGATATCCTCCCAAAGAAATGCTGGGGACTCTAGGGATAACTTAACCCTATAGGAATCACATTAATTTTACCTTTAAAATTTATTCTAAATTCACCATTTCCATTCCAGAATTTTAGTTCTTATGCTCATCATTTTTTCCTATACTACTACCAAGGATTCCTACATTTATGTCAAGATTCCAACCTTACTTCTATTCAAACTCAAGAGTTATCTTCTTAAAGCACAGATCTGGATCACATCATTCTACTGATTAAAAATCATGTGTGAGACTAGGAACAACAAAATAAAACCCAAAACCCATTGTACAGGGAGGACGCTACTCTATTTGCTTCTACCTTATCTTTGTTATGTACTGAAGCCAAGACACATAATTTGTCATTCCCCAAAATCCATCCTACACTTTCTATCTTCTATGCCTTTGCTAAAGACCACTTTGAAGATCCTATCCTCAAAATCCAAAATCACCACCTGGGCGACAGAGCAAGACTCCATCGCAAAAAAAAAAAACCTTAAAAAATAAATTAATTAACATTAAAAATAAAAGGGTTCTGAGGGCAAATCTAGCTTCTGAAGTAGTCACATGATCAAGCAGCAATGTTTGCCAGGAGCAGAGCAAGGGACAGTGGCAATATCCATGCCACACAACTGTCTTCTTCATTTTTGATAATGGTCTTTTCTATAAAACATACTCCTATACCCACAACCACTTTCAGTATAAACATAAGAAAACTGGTAATGATATTACATATTAGGGTAATTTTGCAAATCAATAAATAATACATGTTAAAGATTAAAGAGCCCGTGAGTCAGGAAGGCTTTAACATTTCCCTGCCTGTCCCAAGTAGACCATGGAAAGAAAATTCTATCTTTTCCCTTCTCTATACCTCTATTTTCCTGCCTAAGATGAAGGTAATATATGTTATCTCCCAAGAGCATCTTAAGTCTTAATAACTTAGAGGTATAAGATGAGCCCACTGTTACTAGTGTTTGTGACTGTAACACTTTGCGGGGGGAAAGAATAATGTTAGAATCTGAATGTGCTATTCTCTGTGAAGAATAATTGTTAATTTCCAAAAGTGCAAATAATTTCAACACAAATGACATCAATCACCTTGAACTTTGGTCTTAAGATAAACTAGTCTGACAGCTCCACTATAAAGTTTATATTATGAATATTATCACTTCATTTGATGACCTACCTACTGCCTTCAAATGTTCATGAAACTTTCCGTTACATTTACTTATACTTTTGAAGTAAAATAGACATTGTGAGTCTGCCTCACTTTGGTAGCCATGCTGTCTTTCATGCACTTTACCTAATTTGTAATCTGTTAGGTGTCTAAAAAATGCATTTATTAACCATTTGAAAAAACCATGTTGCCTACATCATCTAATGATATAATCTTCTATTGAGGAAGGAGACCCAGGCATCTGGAGTCACCTCCTCCTCAACTTCCATACTGTATTTCAATAAAAGAAAAGGCTGGGCAACTGTCCCCTCCTGAATCCCCTTCCTGTAGATAGCAGACTTGGTATTGGGAAAACTCTCTGGAAGACAGTGTTTTTACTTAAAACAAGATCAAACCTCCATCTGGAGACCAGAACCTTTTCACACGTGATTTATAAAACTGTAAACCCGAAAACTCTTTCATATGTGATTTCTAAAACTGTAAACCTGAATCCTTTTCACATGTGATTCCTAAAACTGTAAACCTGAAACTCTTTCATGTGATTTCTAAGGCTATAAAACCTAAGATTCTTCCACGTATAACATCTACAGTATAAGCCTATATAAAGGCAGAACCTTCCTTTGTTGGACGAGCTGAGTTTAGACAAATTACCGCTTGGTTCCCAGCCGGAATGAACCCTTTCCTTCCCCATTTGGTGGTCGAGAGTTCTGTTTCTCGCTGCCGCTCCTGCTACACTATGAGACACTTTAATACCGTCTGTTAGCTTTAATTTAATGGTGAACTAAGACTAATATTTGGTACAGTACTTGGAAATGTCTGAGTCTTTTTAGTTTCTGTAGAAACAATTTTTTTAAAGTATAGCACATTTATAGTATTGGTATTTCGTATTTAAAAAATTTTTTTCAGGACAGGTACGGTGGCTCACGCCTGTAATCCCAACGCTCTGGGAGGCCGAGGCAGGCAGATCTCCTGAGGTCAGAAGTTCAAGACCAGCATGGCAAATATGCTGAAACTCCAGCTAATTTTGATATAAAAATTAGCTGAGCATGGTGATGCACACCTATAATCCCAGCTACTCGGGAGGATGAGGCACAAGAATCGCTTGAACTTGCGAGGCAGAGGTTGCAGTGAGCCAAGATCACACCATTGCACTCCAGCCTGGGCAACATGCAAGATTCCATCAAAAAAAAAAAAAGGTTAAAACTACTTATAAATGCCTCTTTAAAAACTGTAAATCAGGTTTCTTGCTTTTAAAAGAAATCTACAACTGGATAAGGGAAAAGAAGCAGCAAATATTATTAAGCACTTACATGACAGGTACCATGCTTACCACTTCATCCTTATTGTTTAATCTTCATAACATTATAAAGTAGTAGATTTCATCCAATATTAAATAGCTAAAACCAAGATTCAGAGAGGCTAATATACTTGTCTAAAGTCACAAATTCATACACTGTCAAAGAGGACTCAGGTTCAAGTTTACCTGATTCCAGGGCCAATGAAGATTGCCTTCATGACAAAGGAATGAAATACAGTCAATGAGCCACATAATAATATTACATTCAATAATTCCATGAGATTATAGTGGAGCTGAAAAATTCCTATAACCTAGTGACATGGTAGCCATTGTAACACTGTAATGCAATTACTTTATTTTTTACATATTTAGTGTATCCTGTGTGTACAGTGTTTATAAAGTCTACACTAGTGTGCCATGATGTCTTATACCTTCACATTCACTCACCACTCACTCACTGACTCACCCAGAGCAACTTTCAGTTCTGCAAACTTCAGTCAAGTGCCTTATACAAGTATACCATTTTTTCTCTTTTATATACTATCTTTATTGTAACTTTTCTACATTTAGATAAACAATTCTGTACCACTGTATCACAAGTGCCTGTAGTATTCAGTACAGTAACATGCTGTATAGGTTTGCAGCCTATGAGCAAGAGACTATACTATATAGCCTAGGTGTGTAGTAGACTATACCATGTGGGTCTGTGTAAGTATACTCTATGCTGTTCGCAGAACGACGATGGCCTAAGGAGGCATTTCTCAGAACAGATCCCATTCATTAAGCAATGCATGCCTGTATTCTGAGAAGCTTACTGACAGCAAGGGACAAGAATGAAGGGACTGAATAGCTAGTGTCAGAGGAGAAGCATAAAGACTGCAAAGGGCCTAGATATTAATTACAGACATTTTGCAGAACAGTAAGAGCTGTTACTTTTCAAATTCCTTTCATATCCATTACCTCATCATCTAAGGAACCACCCACGCACTTTTCTTTCTTTAGTTTTTCAAATAATTTTTTACAAGGTTTAAATGGTCTGCATTTTAGGGATTTAAAAAGACATAAATTTGCTACTAAGTACAAGAGCAATTAACTGAACAACAATACTATTAACTATACATGGATAAGCAGTTTCTTCTGAAATCTGCTTTCACATTCAGATAACTAGGTAAGAATTTAAAGTGATTTTTTTTAACCTTATGTTACTCAATTACTTCTTTCCTATCCCCTTTCACATTTTTCCTGGCTGTCATCTGTGGCATAAGTTGATTCAAAGGCTTGATGATAGCAACTAAATAAGCAAAATTGACAACTTTAGCCAAAGTAAAGGTTTAAAACAGTAAACTTACTTCCAGATTCTTCAAGGCTTTAAAGAGGACATGCCATGCTCAGCATGGCAACTTAATCTGGATGGTGTAAAATTCACCAAGACTCACATCATTTAAGATGTATGTATTTTACTGTACGTAAGTTATACATCATCTTTTTAAGTTTCCCTTAAAAAAAGACTTCAAACTGCTTCTAATGCTATAAATAGTAAAAATGAGCCTTATTGCTGCTCAACACAAAGCCTCATTATTATATCAATTTGACCTTTCTGTTCACCAGCTACAACTTCATTTTCACTCACTTAAATGGAGTTCAAAGTAACTTGCAAAAGTTAGGCTCAAAAGGAATTTGTAGTTTAACAACATTAAGTAAGGTTATTATACAGATCCAATGTATATTACTTCCTGAAATTTCAATTTAAAAAACAAAAATACTAAGAAATAAAGAGAAACCAGAAGTTCCCCTGGCCAAACCATAAAAATTTGTCCCTCCAAATTTTACCAGTTGGCACAGGAACACAAACTCAAATACCTGTAGGGCATGCAAATGTCATTAATGTGCAGAGGGCTAGGAAAAGATGACACATGACAAACTACATGAATACTAAGCCATATACTGCCTTTCAAATAGTAGACAGGTATAACAATTAAGTACAGCATTTTACAAACACTGGGTCAAATCACAGAAAGCAAACATTTAACATTTCAGTCTATGTAAGATCTGCTTGAGCAAAGTTCCCTAAATTAAATTAAATTAAATGGGCAGAAAGGACAGGGCCGTAGGAGCTCCAGCACAGGGAGAAGAGTAACAGGAGTAACATTAACATGGATGGAAGATTAGTAGACAATAAATTCACTAATGGCACATACTGGGTTTGATTCACCAGAACACATTACTCAACCCCAAGCTTGCTCAGTACGTGACAATCAGTAAATACCTAAACATTAAACATTTTATAAAGAACTACATACATTAGAAGGATAGTTTCATAGAAAGTTATTAGCGGTAGTTTTTACATAATAGAATACAACATGGCAATGAAGACCTAATTATTGCTATATGTAACAAGGCAGATAAAACTAATAGGATCCTTTAAACAGGACCCAGAGACTTGAGAGGAAACTGCTGTGGTTCCATGTATATGAAGAATCCTATAAATAGACTCCAGAGACTTGAGAGTAAAAACGGTGTGGTTCAATTTATAGGAAGGTCAGATTTCCATTTTCAATGTAAAAAGCTACAATTAATATCACTCTTACCTAAAAACCTGAAAGAGCCAGATAATCTTCAAAATCATAACCTTTCATAAGCCCATTCAGAAAGCTGGTATTATAAGGCAACCAAGTTGACCAAATTCCAAAGGGAGACAAGCCCCTCCAAGGAGAGATGGGACAGTTACAGTTTCTTTTTTGGCTGAGCATAAGACACAGAAATGACCACCGTAAGGAGAAGTAATAAGCTAACATTTTAATGTTGGCTTAAAAGCCAAATGTGGACTAGCACAACAGCAAGCTTTTCCACATGGGCCTCAACATAGTGTTCAAGAGAAAAATACGGGAAATCCCCCTCTTAATGGCACACACATGCAGGAGGTGATCAAAGGCTGCACTGGGACAAACATAAAGTCTCTCAATTTCCTGCCTCCTTCTGTCCTCTGAAGCAAAAGCCTTATACTACTGGGAAAGGAGCAGCAAGACTTCTCACCCAGGAACAAAGGAAAAAGTCCACTGCATCTGGGGGAAACAGAATGGAATGTGAGAAATGTTCAGTTATCCATTTAGGTGAGTGTAAGTTCATGAACTGATTAACTAAGATAATATGTGTTAGAACAGAGCAGTGGTTCCATGGTGCTTGTCTGTATCAGAATCACCCGGAAGACTTCATGAAAACAAGACCTCTGAACTCCACTCCCAGAGTTTCTGAACCAACGTATCTAAGGTAAGGCCTTAGGAATATGTATTTTTAACAAGTGTCCAGGTGATGTTGACTCTGCCAATCTGGAGTTCATATGTTGAAAATCCCTGGGATAGAGAATAACTCTGCAGGAGGTGGCTGACTGAAAAGGTGTTGACTGAGAAGTTGGCAACTTGATCTGGATGGTGTAAAATTCACCAAGACTCACATCATTTAAGATGTATGCATTTTATGGTATGTAAGTTATACATCATTTTTTTAAGTTTCCCTTAAAAAATTAAGACTTCAAACTGCTTCTAATGCTATAAATAGTAAAAATGAGCCTTACTGCTGACAACTTATTGGACAAATTGATAAAGGAATTAAGCATGTATCCTGCTCTTCTCATACTTCAAAGCAATAAAAAGACTGACAGAAAATATTTATAGAAGAACCACAATTATCACGTACAGAAAAAATGATGCATTCACAAAGTAAGAAAATCTGAAACACTCCATTAAATACCAAAACATGTTACAGTTAAAACTGAAACTATTAAAAGCTGAGTGGTAAATAACACTAGGGATTAATTATGCTGTTTTCTCTACTCATTATGTTCGAAAGCATCCATATATTTTCATTTAAAAAAGTAAACTCTGGCTGGGCACAGTGGCTCATACCTGTAATCCCAGCATTTT
>JAPYYA010003337.1:0-12977 GCA_028533165.1 Leontopithecus rosalia | reverse complement strand
AACAAATGCAACCCCAGGTACATTGAAGAAATAGGCAGGACAATCGCTTGAACCCAGAAGGCCGGAGTGGTAATAAGCCAAGATCACACTGTTGCACTCCAGCCTGGGTGACAAGTGTGAAACAGTATGTCATAAGGAAAGGCTGGGCTAGGGGTGGAGTACTGCAGGCACACAGTTTCGTTTCAGTGGTGCACACTGCTCTGTCTGATTTTGTTTCTTTTCTTTTTCTTCTTCTCCTATTTTAAGTGTGGCGAATTTTCACCGGGATGCGCAGGGTGATATGCAACCCGCGACCTCATTTGACCCACTCACCTAGGCCTCCCAAAGGGCTAGGATTGCTGGTTTGGGTCACAGAGTATGGCCCAGTCCCCGTGATTTGTTTTCTAATAATAAAGAGGGTCGGCCGGGCGCGGTGCCTCATGGGAGCCTATTATACATGTATTATGAGTACCAATTAGGGTGGAACAGGCGGGGCTGTGGGTTTTAGCCGGCCCCAAACAAAATGGTGAAACCTGGTCTCTGATATGAAAAGAAAACTTGGGTTGGGCTCCGTGGCTCATCCCTGTAACCGCAGCATTTTGGAATGCCGAGGAGGATGGATCGTGAAGTCAGAGGTTTAACAGTGTCCTCCAATGGCAAGACCCAACACGCTCTCTAAATAAAACATAAAAAGAGCACAAAATAAGAAATCTGAGGCAGTCATTTAATGTGCTCGCCTCTGAATCACGTATACTGTAATCAGGATGCCTTACGGAATCCCTTGGTGGCCGCATTGTGAAAATGACATGCAAGAAGTGCAGTTATTCGTTTTCATTGATATATATATATTTCGAGTTTATGGCTGTGTTTTAGAAATCAAATACACATAGACTTGAGGTAGGAGTTACAAAAATTTAGAAAGTTAGCTGGAAGTGGTGTTGTGGAAACCTGCATCCAAAGCAACATTGAAGGCATAGGCAGGACAATTGCTTGGACCCAGAAGGCCGGTTTGCCAATAAGCCAAGATCACACCTTTGCACTCCAGCCCAGGTGACAAGAAGAAAACATTACATCATAAGAAAGGCTGGGCTAGGGGTGGAGTCCAGCAGGAACCCCGTTTTGTTTCAGTGGTAAACACTAATCTGTCTGATTTCTTTTCTTTTCTTTTTCTTTTTCTCCTATTTTAAGTGTGGTGAGTTTTTACCGGGATGTGCAGGCTGATCTAGAACACGCGACACCGTGGTCCCGCTCACCTAGGCCTCTCAAAGGGCTTGCATTGCTTGTGTGTGTCACAGGGCCAGGCCAAGTCTCCTCGATTTGTTTTTTAATAATAAAGTGGGCCATCCGGGCGCGGTGGCTCACGAAAGCCTTTCATCTAGGCAATCTGAATACCACTAAGGGTGGAACAGGTGGGGTTGCGGGTTTGAAACCGGACCAAACAAAATGGTGAAACCCGGTCTCTGAAACGAAAACAAAACTTGGGTTGGGCTCGGCGGCTCTTCACTATAACCCCAGCACTTTGGAATGCAGAGGACAGATCGTGAAGTCACAGATTCGACACGAGCCTCCAATGACACGACGCAACACGCTCCCTATATAAAACATAAAAGAAGAGCAAAATAAGAAATCTGAGGCAGGCATGCAATGCGCTCGCTTCAGAATCACGTACACTATAATAATGAAGCCGAATGGAATCCTGGGGTTGCTGAAGCATAAAAATGACACGCAAGAAGTTCAGTGTTCCGATTTTATTTATGTATGTATTTTCAGAAATTGTGGGTGTGTTTTAGAAATCAAATACACATAGACTTGTGGTCCGAGCTGGACGTGGTGGTGTGGACAAATGCAATTTCAGCTACAGTGAAGGCACAGGCAAGATAATCACTTGAACCCAGAAGGCCAGTGTGGCAGCAAACCCAGATTGCACTGTTGCACTCCAGCCCGGGTGACAAGAGTGAAACAGTACGTCATACGAAAAGGCTAGGCTAGGGATGGACTCCCGCAGGCACCCCGTTTTGTTTCACTGGTGCACACTGATCTGTCTGATTTTTTTCTTTTCTTTGTCTTCTTCTATTTTAAGTGTGGCGAGTTTTTAATAAGTTGTGCAGACTGATCTGAAATCCTGGATCTCAGTTGTCCCGCTAACATAGGCCTTCCAAACTGCTAGGATTGCTGGTGTGAGTCACAAAACATGGCCCAGTCTCCCTGATTTGTTTTTTAATAATAAAGTCGGCAGGCCGGGCGCGGTGGTTCACCTGAGCTTTTCCTCTAGGAAATCTGAATAACAATGAGGGTGGAACAGCTGAGGTGGTGGGTTTGAGCCCGCAACAATTAAAATGGTGAAACCCCTTCCCTGAAACGGAAACGAAACTAGGGTTGGGCTCGGCGGCTCTTCCCTGAAAACCCATCACTTTGGAATGCAGAGGAGAACGGATTGTGAAGTCACAGGTTCGACACGGGCCTCCAAAGGCACGAAGCAACACGCTCCCTGTATAAAACATAAAAGTAGAGCAAAATAAGAAATCTAAGGCAGGGATGTAATGCGCTCGCCTCGGAATCACGTACACTAAAATCAGGATGACTTACAGAATCCCGGAATGGCCGCAGTGTGAAAATGACACGCAAGAAGTTCAGTGTTCCATTTTCATTTATGTATGTATTTTTCTATATTGTAGCTGTGTTTTAGAAATCAAATACACATAGACTTGAGGTAGGAGTTACAAAAATATAGAAAGTTAGCTTGACGTGGTGGTGTGGTCAAATGAAACCCCAGCTACATTGAAGGCATAGGCAGGACAATCTCATGAACCCGAAAGGCCTGTGTGGCAATAAGTCAAGATCGCACTGTTGCACTCCAGCCCGTGTGAGAAAAGAGAAACAGTACATCCTAAATAAAGGCTGAGCTAGATTTGGACTCCCGCAGGCACCCCATTTCATTTCAGTGGTGCACACTGATCTGTCTGATTCCTTTTCTTTTCTTTTTCTTCCCCTCCTATTTTAAGTGTGGCAAGTTTTCACTGGGATGCGCAGGCTGATATGCAACCCGGGACCATATTTGACCCACTCACCTAGGCCTCGCAAAGGGCTACGATTGCTGGTTTGTGTCACAGAGCCCAGCCCAGTCCCCACGATTTGTTTTTAAATAATAAAGTTGGCGGGCCGGGCGTGGTGGCCCCCAGGATCCTTTTATCCAGGCAATCTGAATACCAGTTAGGGTGGAACAGGCGGGGTTGTGGGTTTGAGCCCGGGCCAAACAAAATGGAGAAACCCGGTCTCTGAAACAAAAACAAAACTTGGTTTGGGCTCGGTGGCTCTTCCCTGTTACCCCAGCAATTTGGAATGCTGAGGAGGATGGATCGTGAAGTCACAGGTTTGACAGGGTCCTCCAATGGCACGACCCAACACACTCCCTATATAAAACAAAAACAGCGCAAAATAAGAAATCTGAGGCAGTCATGGAATGCGCTCACCTCAGAATAACGTACACTATAATCAGGATGCCGTACTGTATCCCGGGATGGCCGCACCGTGAACATGACAGGCAAGAAGTGCAGTAATCTCTTTTCATTTATATATGTATTTTTCGAATTTGTTTGTGTGTTTTAGAAATTAAATACACATAGACTTGAAGTATGAGTTACAAAAACATGGAAAGTTAGCTGGACGTGGTGGTGTGGACACCCACAACCACAGCAACATTGAAGGCATATGCAGGACAATCGCTTGAATCCAGAAGTCCGGCGTGACAATAAGCCAAGATCGCACCTTTGCACTTCAGCCCGAGTGACAACAAGAAAACAGTACATCAAAAGAAAAGGCTTGGCTAGGGGTGGATTCCAGCAGGCACCCCGTTTTGTTTCAGTGATTTACACTAATCTGTCTGATTTGTTTTCTTTTCTTTTTCTTCTTCTCCTATTTTAAGTGTGGTGAGTTTTCACTGGGATGCTCAGTCTGATCTGGAACACGCGACCTCCGTGGTCTGCTCACATAGGCCACCCAAAGGGTTGGCATTGCTTGTGTGTGTCACAGGGCCTGGCCCTGTCTCCCTGATATGAGTTTTAATAATACAGTCCCCGGCCGGGTTCGGGGGCTCATGAAATGCTTACATCTAGGCAATCAGAATATCAATTAAGGTGGAACAGGCGGGGTTGTGGGTTTGAGCCCGGCCAAAACAAAATGTTGAAACCCGGTCTCTGAAACAAAAACAAAACTTGGGTTGGGCTTGGCAGCTCTTCCCTGTAACCCCAGCATTTTGGAATGCCAAGGAGGACGGATCGTGAAGTTACAGGTTTGACATTAGCCTCCAATGGCACGACTCAACACACTCCCTATATAAAACATAAAAAAAGAGCAAAATAAAAAATCTGAGGCAGGCCTGGAATGCGCTCGCCTCAATCTGGAACCCAAGACCTCAGTTGAACGGCTGACCTAGGCCTCCCAAAGTGCTAGGATTGCTGGTTGGAGTCACAGTGCCCGGCCCAGTCTCCCTGATATATTTTTTAATAATAAATTCGGCCATACAGGCGCGGTGGCTCATGGGAGCCTTTCATCCAGGCACTCTGAAAATACCAATTAGGGTGGTGCACTCGAAGTTGCTGGTTAGATCCCGCCCCCAATAAAATGGTGAAACCAGGTCTCTGAAACAAAAACAAAACGTGGGTTGGGCTCCGCGGCTCTTTGCTGTAACTCCAGCACATTGGAATGCTGAGGAGGACGGATCATGAAGTCACAGTTTCAACATGGTCCTCCAATTCCACAATCCAACACCCTTCCTGTATAAAACATAATAACAGCGCAAAATAAGAAATCTGGGGCAGGCATGGAATGCACTCGCTTCAGAATCACGTACACTATAATCAGAAAGCAAACGTAATCCGGGGGTGGCCGCAGAGTAAAAATGACATGCACTAAGTTCTGTGTTCCGTTTTCATTTATGTATGTATTTCTCGATATTCTGGCTGTGTTTTACAAATCAAATACACATAGGCTTGAGGTATGAGTTACAAAAATATAGAAAGTTAGCTGGACATGGTGGTCTGGACAAATGCAATCCACCCTACATTGAAGGCACAGGCAGGATAATCGCTTGAACGCAGAGGACCAGTGTGGCAGTAAGCCAAGATCACACTGTTGCACTTCAGCCCGAGTGACAAGAGTGAAACTGTACGTCATAAGGAAAGGCTGGGCTAGAAGTGGGGTACCGCAGGCACCCCGTTTGGTTTCAGTATTGCACACTTGTCTCTCTGATTTCTATTCTTTTCTATTTCTTCTTCTCCTATTTTAAGTGTGGCGAGTTTTCTCTGGGATGCGCAGGCTGATCTGGAACCCGCGACCTTAGTTGACCCTCTGACCTAATCCTCCCAAAGTGATGGGATTGCTGCTGGGAGTCACAGAGCCCAGCCCAGACTCGGTGATTTGTTTTTTAATAATAAATTCGGCCTACTTGGTGTGGTGGCTGACGGAAACTTTTCATCCAGGGGCACTGAATACCAGTTGGGGGGTTACTCGATGTTGCTGGTTAGATCCTGCCCCAAACAAAATGATGAAACCCGATCTCTGAAACGAAAAGAAAACTTGGGTTGGCGTTGGCGGCTCTTCCATGTAAGCCCAGAACTTTGGAATGCCAAGGAGGATGGATCGTGAAGTTACAGGTTCGACACGGGCCTCCAACTACAGGACGCAACACGCTCCCTAAATAAAACATAAAAACAGAGCAAAAAAAGAAATCTGAGGCAGGCATGGAATGCACTCGCCTCGGAATCATGTACACTATAATCAGGATGCCGTACAGAATCTCGGGGTGGCCACAGCGTGAAAATGCCACGCAAGAATTTCCGTGTTTCGTTTTCATTTATGTATGTATTTTTCCATATTGTAGTTGTGTTTTAGAAATCAAGTACACAGACACTTGAAGTATGAGTTACAAAAATATAGAAAGTTAGCTTGACGTGGTGGTGTGGACAAATGCAACCCCAGATACATTGAAGGCATAGGCAGGACCATCGCTTGAACTCAGAAGGTCGATTTGGCAATAAGCCAATATTCCACCTTTGCACTCTGGCCCGGGTGACAAGAGGAAAACAGTACATCATAAAAAAAGGCTGGGCTCGGGGTGGAGTCCGGCAAGCATCCCGTTATGTTTCAGTGCTTCACACTAATCTGTCTTATTTCTTTTCTTTTCTTTATCTTCTCCTATTTTAAGGGGGGCGTTTTCAACTGGATGCGCAGGCTAATCTGGAACACGAGACCTTTGTGGACCTGCTCACCTAGGCCTCCCAAAGGGCTCGCATTGCTTGTGTGAGTCACAGGGTCAGGCCCAGTCTCCCTGATTTGTTTGTAATAATAAAGTCAGCCGGCATGGAGCGGTGACTCACCTGAGCTTTTCCTCAAGGAAATCTGAATACCAATTAGGGTGGAACAGGTGAGGTTGTGGGTTTGAGCCGTCATCAATCAAAATGGTGAAACCACGTCTCTGAAACCAAAAAAAAACCTTGGGTTGGGCTCGGCGGCTCTCCTTTCTAACCCCAGCACTTTGCAATGCCGAAGAGGACGGATTATGAAGTCACAGTTTACACAGGGTCCTCCAACGGCAGGACCCAATACGTTCCCTATATAAAACATAATAACAGCGAGAAATAAGTAATCTGAAGAAGGCCTGGAATGCGCTCGCTTCAATCTGGAACCCAGGACCTCAGTTGACCGGCTGACCTAGGCCTCCCAAAGTGCTAGGATTGCTGGTTGGAGTCACAGAGCCCGGGCCAGTCTCCCTGATATCTTTTTTAATACTAAATTTAGCCAGCCGGGCGAAGTGGCACACAGGAGCCTTTCATCCAGGCGCTCTGAATACCAATTAGGTCGGATCACTCGATGTTGCTGGTAAGATCCCACCCAAAACAAAATGGTGAAACCCGGTCTCTGAAACGAAAACAAAACTTGGGTTGGGCTCGGTGGCTCTTCCCTGTAACCCCAGCACTTTGGAATGCCAAAAAGGCCAGATCGTGAAGTTACAGGTCCAACACGGGCCTCCGAGGGCACGACGAAACACACTCCCTATATAAAACATAAAAACTGCAAAATAAAAAATCTGAGGCAGTCCTGGAATGCGCTCACTTTGGAATCACGTAACCTATAATCAGGAGGCCGTACAAAATTCCCAGGTGGCTGCAGCGTGAATATGACACGCAGGAAGTTCAGTATTTTGTTTTCATTTATGTATGTATTTTTCTCAATTGTAGCTGTGTTTTAGAAATCAAATACACATAGACATGAGGTACGAGTTACAGAAATATAGAAAGTTAGCTGTACGTGTGTTGTGGACAAATGCAACCCCAGCTACATTGAAGAAACAGGCAAGATAATTGCTTGAACCCAGAAGGCCGTTGTGGCAGTAAGCCAAGATTGCACTGCTGCAATCCACGTGGGTGACAAGAGGGAAACAGTACGTCATAAGGATAGGCTGGGATAGAGGTGGACTCACGCAGGCACCCCGTTTTGTTTCACTGGTGCACACTTATCTGTCTGAATTATTTTCTTTTGTTTTTCTTCTTCTCCTATATTAAGTGTGGCGAGTTTTCAACGGGATGCGCAGGCTGATCTGGAACCCGCGATCTCAGTTATCCTGCTCACCTAGGCCTCCCAAAGGGTTAAGATTGCTGGTGTGAGTAACAGAGCCCCGCCCAGTCTCCCTGATTTGTTTTTTAATAATAAAGTCGGCCAGATGGTTACAGTGGCTCACCTGAGCTTTTAATCAAGGAAATTTGAATACCAATTAGGGTGGAACAGGCGAGGTTGTTTGTTTGATCCCGCATCAATCAAAATGGTGAAACCCCATCTCTGAAATAAAAACAAAACTTGGGTTGGGCTAGGAGGCTCCTCCCTGTAAACCCAGCACTTTGGAACACTGAGGAGGACGCATCGTGATGTCACAGTTTCGACAGGGTTCTCCAATGGCACGACCCAAAACCCTTCCTATATAAAACATAATAACAGCGCAAAATCAGAAATCTGGGGCAGACATGGAATGCACTCACTTCGGAATCACGTACACTATAATCAGAAAGCAAACGGAATCTGGGGGTGGCCGCAGAGTGAAAATGACATGTGAGGAAGTTCCGTGTTCCTTTTTCATTTATGTATGTGTTTTTCGATACTCTGGCTTTGTTTTAGAAATCAAATACACATAGACTTGAGGTGCGAGTTACAAAAATATAGAAAGTTAGCTGGATGTGGTTGTGTGGACAAATGCAACCCCAGCTACATTGAAGGCACAGGCAGGATAATCCCTTGAACCAGAAGGCTGGTGTTGCAGTAAGCCAAGATCAAACTGTTGCACTCCAGCCCGGGTGACAACAGTGAAACACAACATCATACGGAAAGGCTGGGCTAGGGGTGGACTCCCGCAGGCACCCCTTTTCGTTTCACTGGTGCACAATGATCTGTCTGATTTCTTTTCTTTTCTTTTTCTTCTTCTCCTATTTTAAGTTTGGCGAGTTTTAATGTATTGCGCAGGCTGATCTGGAACATTCGATCTCAGTTTTCCTGCCCACCTAGGCCTCCCAAAGGGCTAGGATGGCTGGTGTGAGTCACAGAGCCCGGACCTGTCTCCCTGATTTGTTTTTTAATAATAAAGTGGGCTGGCCGGGTGTGGTGGCTCACCCGAGCTTTTCATCTAGGAAATCGGAATACCAATTTGGGTTTGGGTGCAACAGCCAAGGTGGTGGGTTTGAGCCCTCATCAATCAAAATGGTGATACCCTGTCTCTGAAACAAAAAGAAAACTTGGGTTGGGTTTGACGGGTCTTCCCTGTAACCCCAGCACTTTGGAATGCCGAGGAGGATGGATCATGAAGTCACAGGTTCAACAAGGACATCCAATGGCACGACGCAACACGTCCCCTATATAAAACATAAAAGCAGAGCAAAATATAAAATCTGAGGCAGTCATGGAATGTGCTCACCTCAGAATCACGTACACTATAATCAGGATGCTGTACGAAATCCGGGGGTGGACGCATCGACAAAATGACACACAAGAAGTTCAGTGATCCATTTTCTTTTATATATGTATTTTTTCGAATTTGTGGCTGTGTTTTAGAAGTCAAATACACATAGACTTGAGGTAGGAGTTACAAAAAATAGAAATTTAGCTGGACGTTGTGGTGTGGACAAATGCAAACCCAGCTACATTGAAAGCATAGGCAGGACAATCGCTTGAACCCAGACGGCTGGTTTGGCAATAAGCCAAGATTGCACTGTTGCACTCCAGCCCGGGTGAGAAAAGGGAAACAGTACGTCATAAAGAAAGGCTGGGCTCTAGGTGAATTCCCGCAGGCACCCCGTTTCGTTTCAGTGGTGCACACTGATTAGTCTGATTTCTTTCCTTTTCTTTTTCTTCTTCTCCAATTTTAAGTGTGGCGAGCTTTCACTGGGATGCACAGGCTGATATGCAACATGCTACCACATGTGAGCTGCTCACCTAGGCCTCCCAAAGGGCTGGGATTGCAGTTTTGTGTCACAGAGCCCGGCCCAGTTCACATGCTTTGTTTTTTAATAATAAAGTCGGCCGGTTTTGTGGTTGCTGACAGAAGCCTTTCATCTAGGCAATCTGAATACCAATCAGGGTGGAACAGGCGAGGTTGTTGGCTTGAGCCTGGACCAAACAAAATGGTGAAACCCAGTCTCTGAAACAAAAACAAAACTTGGGTTGTGCTCAGCGGCTTTCCCTGTAAGCCCAGCGATTTGGAATGCCAAGGAGGACGGATCGTGAAGTTACAGGATCGACACGGGTCTCCAAGGGCATGACGCAACAGGCTCCCTATATAAAACATAAAATCAGCAAAATAAGAAATCTGAGGCAGGCCTGGAATGCGCTCGCTTCGAAATCACATAACCTATAATCAGGAAGCCGTGTGGAATTCCCTGGTGGCTACAGCGAGAAAATGACATGCCAGAAGTTCTGTGTTCCATTTTTATTTATGTATGTATTTTTCAAAATAGTGGCTATGTTTTAGAAAGCAAATACATATAGACTTGAGGTACGAGTTGCAAAAATATAGAAAGTTAGCTGGACATAGTGTTGTGGACAAATGCAAACCCAGCTACATTGAAGGATAGGATAGGTAGGATAATAACTTGAACCCAGAAGACTGGTGTGGCAGTAAGCGAAGATCGAACTGTTGCAATCCAGCCAGGGTGACAAGAGCGAAATAGTACGTCATTAAAAAAGGCTGGACTAAAGATGGACTCCCGCAGGCACCCCGTTTTGTTTCACTGGTGCACTCTGATCTGTCTGATTTCTTTCCTTTTCTTTTTCTTCTTTTCCTATTTTAAGTGTGGCGAGCTTTTAATGGGATGCGCAGGCTGATCTGGAACCTGCATTATCAGTTGTCCTGCTCACCTAGGCCTCCCAAAGTGCTAGGATTGCTGGTGTGAGTCACACAGCCTCACCCAGTCTCCCTGATTTATTTTTTTTAATTATAAAGTCAGCTGGCTGGGTGCGGTGGCTCACCCAAGCTTTTCATCAAGGAAATCTGAATACCAATTAGGATGTAACAGGCGACGTTGTTTGTTTGAGCCCGCATCAATAAAAATGGTGAAACCTCTTCTCTGAACCAAAAACAAAACTTGGTTTGGGCTCGGCGGCTCTCCCCTGTAATCCCAGCACTTTGGAATGCCAAAGAAGACGGATTGGGAAGTCACATTTTCGACAGTGTCCTCCAATGGAACGACCCAACATGTTCCTTATATAAAACATAAAAGTAGAGGAAAATAAGAAATCTGATCCAGGCATGGAATGCGCTCACCTAGGAATCATGTACACTATAATCATGATGGCGTAAGGAATCCCGGGGTGGCCGCAGCGTGAAAATGACACGAAGAAGTTCAGTGTTCCGTTTTTCCTTTTGTATGTATTTTTCTCAATTGTAGCTCTGTTTTAGAAATCAAATACACATAGACTTGAGTTACGAGTCACAAACATATAGAAAGTTAGCTGGACGTGGTGTTGTGAACAAATGCAACCCCAGCTACATTGAAGATACAGGCAGGATAATCGCTTGAACCCAGAAGGGCGGTGTGGCAATAATCCAAGATCACACTGTTGCATTCCAGCCCGGGTGAGTAAAAGAAAACAGTATGTCCTAAGGAAAGGCTGGGATAGATTTGGACTCCCGCAGGCACCCCGTTTCGTTTCAGTGGTGTACACTGATCTGTCTGATTTATTTCCTTTTCTTTTTTTTTCTTCTCCTATTTTCAGTGTGGCGAGTTTTCACCGTGATTCACTGGCTTATATGCAAACCAGGACCTCATTTTACCCGCTCACCTAGGCCTCCCAAAGGGCTAGGATTGCTGGTATGAGTCAAAGAGCACGGCCCATTCTCACTGATTTTTTTTTTAATAATGAGGTCGGCCGGCGGGGCGCAGTGACTCATCTGAGCTTTTCGTCAAGGAAATCTGAATGCCATTTAGGGTGTAACTGGCGAGGTTGTGGGTTTGAGCCCGCATCAATCAAAATGGTGAAACCATGTCTCTGAAACAAAATAAAAATTGGTTTGGACTCAGCGACTCTCCCTTCTAACCCTAGCACTTTGGAATGCCAAAGAGGACGGATCATGAAGTCACAGTTTCCACAGGGTCCTCCAATGGCACGACCCAACACGTTCCCTTTATAAAACATAATAACAGCACAAAATAAGAAATCTGGGGCAGGCATGGATTGCAGTCACTTCAGAATCACGTACACTATAATCAGGAAGCTGAACAGAATCCGTGGGTGGCCGCAGCATGAAAAAGACACGCAAGAAGTTCAGTGTTCCGTTTTCATTTGTGTATGTATTTTTCAATATTGTGGCAGTGTTTTAGAAATCAAACACACATAAACTTGAGGTATGAGTTACAGAAATATAGACTTTTAGCTGGACGTGGTGGTGTGGACAAATACAACCCCAGATATATTGAAGGCATAGGCAGAACAATTCTTCGAACCCAGAAGGCCGGTGAGGCAATAAGCCAAGATCGCACTCTTGCAATCCAGCCCGGGTGGCAAGAGGGAAACAGTACCTCATAAGGAAAGGCTGGGCTAGAGGTGGACTCCTGCAGGTACCCCGTTTCATTTTAGTGGTGCACACTAATCTGTCTTATTTCTTTTCGTTTCTTTTTCTTCTTTGCCTATTTGAAGTTTGGAGAGTTTTTTTCCTGGATGCGGAGGCTTATCTGGAACTCGCAACCTCAGGTGACCAGCTGACCTAGGCCCCCAAAGTGCTAGGATTGCTGGTGGGAGTCACAGAGCCCGGCACAGTCTCCCTGATATCTGTTCTAATAATAAATTTGGCCTGCCTGGTGCGGTGGCTCACAGGGGCCTTTAATCCGGTTTCTCTGAATACCAATTAGGGCGGATCACTCAATGTTGCTGGTTAGATCCCCACAAAAACAAAATGGTAAAACCCAGTCTCTGAAACAAAAACAAAACTTGGGTTCGGCTAGGCGGCTCTTTCCTGTAACCCCAGCACTTTGGAAACCCAAGGAGGACGGATAGTGAAGTTACAGATTCGACATGGGCCTCCAATGCCACGACGCAAGACACTCCACATATAAAACATAAAAGCAGAGCAAAGTAATAAATCTGAGGCAGGCCTGAAGTGCTCTCACTTTGGAATCACGTAACCTATAATCAGGACGCCGTATGGAATCTTTGGGTGGCCACAGCGTGAAAATGACACGGAAGAAGTTCAGTCTTCCGTTTTCATTTATGTATGTATTTTTCAAAATGGTGGCTGTGTTTTAGAAATTAAATACACATAGACTTGAGGTACGAGTTACAAAAATATAGAAAGTTAGCTGGACGTGGTGGTGTGGACAAATGCAACGTCAGCTACATTGAAGGCAGAGGCACGATAATGGCTTGAATCCAGAATGCCGGTGTGGCAGTAAGCCAATATCGCACTGTTGCAATTCAGCCAGCTTGGTAAGAAGGAAACAGTATGTCATGAGGACAGGCTGAGC